>CM046669.1:39057545-39077002 GCA_025594165.1 Tamias sibiricus
AAATTTCATTGATACTGTAGTGGAATTTGATGATAAGGTATCTTATAGTGAATTAATAAATGTTGTTTTGTTATAGTATGTTGTAACATATTTCATAAACTACCTCAAAGAAAAACATACTGCCGAAACTTTTTACCATTTAGAATTTTTATATTTATCAGAACTCTATCACAACTAATGATATATATTGTATTATTCATAACTTATACATACCTGAACATGGAAATATATGTGAAATAAATTGGTTAAGGAATTGCAAACACTCCTTACATTCAGGTTCCACCAGTTTTTGACTCAGTCATCATCCACATTCAGCTTTTTCACATGGGTCTTTGTGCTGTGTTTTTAAGAAGAATCAAGAAGCATGAGCGCAGAGTTTTAAAAACAGGTTTGCAATTACACGTGCTCCTCTCCTTGCTATGATGTTGTCTCCTGATACCCCTTATAAGTTGAAAATAAAGTTTGAAAAATATATTCAGCCGGGCTTGGTGGCACACGACTGTAATCTCAGCACTTGGGAGGCTGAGGCAGGAGGATCAAGAGTTCAAAGCCAGCCTCAGCAGTGGCGAGGCACTTATTAACTCAGTGAGACCCTGTCTCTAATAAAATACAAAAAAGGGCTGGGGATGTGGCCCAGTGGTCGAGTGCCCCTGAGTTCAATCCCTGGTACCAAAAAAACAAAACAAAACAAAAAAACCCTCTGAAGCCAAGACTATAATCATTCTCTTTTTTCCTACTGCAAGAAAGCTACTTTAATGAAATGAGTTATTACAAATTTAATATAGAAGAAAATGAAATCTTGCTATATTGTTTAGTTTTTACTACTTAAAAGAAATGTGTCACAGAACAGAAGTATCTAGTACTTACTGGCTGTAAAAAAAAAAAAAACATTAGGTTGCATTTGTGTGAAGAAAAATGGGTGGAAACGAAAATCTGAGTATAAATGGAAGAGTTGAAAGAAAAAAACAGCTTATTTTGAGGGTGAAAGAGTTTCTTAAACTGGGAAGGGGTCCTAAGTTTGTGAAGTCTAAAGTACTATGTGCCATGAACTAATATAAACCTCTCTTCTTCATAAATTACTTAGTTTCAGGCATTCTGCTATAGCAACAGAAAATGGACTGAGAGTCACATCCCCATCTCCATCACATCACACCTATTCCCACCATGATTTATATCTCCAGCCTTGTCCTACCACATCGCCACTATCTCTTTTTTTTTTAAATGTTTATTTGCTTTAGTTGTACACAATGCTTTTATTTTTACGTGGTGCTGTGGATCAAACCCAGGCCGCGCACGTGCTAGGCGAGTGCTCTACCGCTGAGCCACATCCCAGCCCACCACTCTCTCTTTTATTTGTTAGAACCTTCCACATGCCTGTACCTACACATCTCAACATAGATCTAGAGGTTCTCGTTAATTCCATTTTACAGATGAGAAAATAGACCTTGGGAATGAAAAGCTTTGCTCAGAGTATATGCAATCTGAGCAGGATTTGAACACAGGCCTGGAAGAACTGGAGCCCACTGCATATGCTGCTCCCTAAACGCCTAAATCAGCAGATTCTTCCTGACATTGACTCCTTCTTTAGTCCTACAAAGGGAGACATAACAGACACTAGCCAGGAAGGGCAGGGAGGGAGGACTTCCTCTCCCCAACTCCCGTGCTGCTGAGCAGACCGCTGCTCAGGAGACCTGTTGCTGGGCAGGAACTCAGCTCCTTCCTGGCCCTTTTTCTCCAGGGTGGAGTTTGAGAACAGTTAATAAGCTATGGGCCAGGCACCGTGTTATGTACTTTACCATATTTTAACTCATCTGATGCACTTACTTTCCCTATGAAATGGTTGTTATTAACTCTACTTTATAGACAAGTAGAGTGAGGCCCAGAGAGGTCCAGAGACATGCCCCACATCACACAGCTGAGAGAAGGCAGAGCTTGGATGCAGTCCCAGCAAAGCACTCTCCTGGCACCTGAGCTGGTTCCTGCAGGACCCTGCATAGGAACCTTGCTTCTCCTTTTCTGTTGCTCCCACTGGACTGTAGATTCCGTGAGCTTAGGGTCAGGACCTTTTTAGAGCTTGGCCTGGGACGCAGGAGAGACATCTCCCAAATACAATGGCTGAATAGAGTCTGAGGATGTTGGATGGGAAAATGTTCTGGTGGCACTTTGGATTACTTCCACAGACAACTGGTACCACTGAGTTTGATGACTAATTGGTTATTTGGGGGAGGGGGAGGTGAACACATATGGAGTGCTTGCTGTGCCTGGTACCATATAACCATTGCTTCAATTTATTTAAGGAATTTTTTTTTTTTTTTTTTGTACCGGGGATTGAACTCAGGGGCACTTGACCACTGGGCCACATCCCCAGCCCTTTTTTGTATTTTATTTAGAGGCAGGGTCTCACTGAGTTGCTAAGTGCCTCACCATTGCTGAGGCTGGCTTTGAACACACGATCCTCCTGCCTCAGCCTCCCCAGTGCTGGGATTACAGGTGTGCACCACTGCACCTGGCGCTTTCAATTTATTTAAGGGAACCAAGATCTCTTTCTTGGGGAGAAAGGACCATTCTCCTTGAATGCAGTGCAGGTAGGAAGAGATCCAATTACCTCCTTCATTCCTGCAGGTTCTAGGAATGCCATGATGTCCACTGTCTCTTTGGTCCTTGCTCCCCTGCCCCAGGGAGTGGCAGTAGGGCTAGTGGCTCATGTCTTTCTTTCACAATGCTTCTGTTGTCCCCCAGCATGGCCTTGGCACTGTGAGCCTTGTGAGCCAAGACTGAAGGTGAAGACTGAGGCCAGTGAAGCAGTCTGTTCTTTGGGCTCTGCCTGTCAGTCTCCCAGGTACAGTTGAACTTGAACAGAGCAAGGAGAATCTCCAGGCCTTAGTCATGGCCTCTGATCTCTGAGCCTTTGGGAGGATGAATGTTCTGTCCTCTGGAGCACAGATGCTCAAGGATCAAGAAACCAAGTGAGGACCAAGATCCCTCTCAGCTCAGGGAGAGCCCTCAACTTTTTGGAGGAATTATCAAGGCTGACTGAGCTGCTGGTTAGAATTGTCCTCACCAGTGACATGCATATAAATAAATAATCATTTGAAATCAACACACTAGCCAGGCATGATGGTGCATGCATGTAATCCTAGCGACTTGGGAGACTAAGGCGGGAGAATTGTGAGTTCAAAGCCAGCCTCAGCAAAAGTGAGGCACTAAGCAACTCAGTGAGACCCTATATCTAAATAAAATACAAAATAGGGATGGTGATGGGGTTCAGTGGTCGAGTGCCTCTGAGTTCAATCCCCGGTACCCCCACCCTTAAAAAAAATCAACACAATGTACTTTGATTACATTTTAGGCACTCAAAGGACTTGGTAACTTATAAAGCATTTGAAGGCAAAGTCTGGACTTCAACTTCTTACAGGTCCTTCCTTCTTTTGATCCTGCCCCCTGCCCAGCCCCACTGCCCCCAGGAGCTGAGCAGTTAACTGGGCACATGGTTGGAGATCAGGAGCTACTGGAAAGTTGAAATGAAAGGAAAGGAAAGTGACTCTGCTTCTCCAGGAGGTAGTGGGATTCTCTGTCTTTCCTGGCATTAAAAGCAAAAGCTCAAGATTGGTGCCCAAGGTCACCCAGTGACACAGCTAGGAAGGCACGCCTGCAGTGGCAGCTGCTGGTCACAGATGTCCCTTGCCTCAGCAGAGGGTGACCAGGTCAGCTTGGGTGCCTGGCCAGGACAGACTTTTAATCTCATTTTCCTCTACTCTTTCTCTGTTTTTGAAGAGTGATTGAATACAAACTTCAGTGTATCACTGGAGATTATGTTGCAAAGTAATTTTTTTTTCTTTTATATCTCTGGGACTCCCCTGCCCTCAGAGAGCTGGCCTGGGAAGGAAGCCACACAGACAATGCTTTTCAGTTTTCTCTGCCAATTCCAGCCTCGGTTTCATATTTTTTTAAAGATCATCCTATCTTTTATTTATGAAGCATATATTATTTATAACTTTGGAAATAAATTCCAGGTGTGGTACTTGGGGACATGAGTCACAGGGGCATTTTAGAAGAGCGACTTCCATTCATTTTCCTCGTGGTGGACAACAGACACGTAACAATTTTCTTTCCGTGTTATGTTTTTGCTCATTCGTCGGAGGACAAATGTTGAACAAAATTAGTCCAGTCTGCATCATTTTATTTATGATGCTTTTCCAACCCTTATGCACTTAAAATGATTGAGAGCATAAGTGCTAAAATTAGCAGGTCTAACACTAATTAGTAAACCATTAAACCACTACTAAGAGTAACAAAAACTATTTTTAGAAAACATGACCCTGCTGGGCGTGGTGACGCACGCCTGTAATCCTAGCACTTGGGAGGCTGAGGCAGGAGGATCGCAAGTTCAAAGCCAGCCTCAGCAATGGCGAGGCACTTAGCAACTCAGTGAGACCCTGTCTCTAATAAAATACAAAAAAAAGGGCTGGGGATGTGGCCCAGTGGTCGAGTACCCCTGGGTTCAATCCCCGGTACCAAAAAAAAAAAAAAAAAAAAAAAAAGAAAACATGACCCTGATTATATGGATTGATGGTAAGTCAGAGGTCACCTCCCTGAGCGCAGAGCAAAGGACTCACATCCCTGTTAATAAATTGCATGCCTGTAATCCCAGCACTTGGGAGGCTGAGGCAGGAGGATCATGAGTTCAAAGCCAGCCTCACCAATGGCGAGGCACTTAGCAACTCTGTGAGACCCTGTCTCTAATAAAATACAAAAAAGGGCTGGGGATGTGGCCCAGTGGTCCAGTGCCCCTGAGTTCAATCCCCGGTATAAAAATAAAAATAATAAATAATAAATAAATAAATTCTTTGCAGCATAGATGCTTTTTCAGAACTATTCTAATAAATATACATATATTAACATGTGTATATATATATATATATATTTAATATTGCCTTCTGTAGAAGTTGTTGGAATTTAAAAAAAGTTAAGTCAGTAATTTCTTTAGGATCACTCTGGCTACATATAAAGCAAAATATATATATGTATATTTTTATTGTGGTAAAATATACATAATATGTAATGTAACATCTTAGCCATTTTTAAGCACATAATTCGGGGGCGTTCCTGTTGCTGGGCAACTATCCCCATCACTCAGCTCCAGAACTTTCTCATCTTCTCAAAGCTAGCAATGTATTTTTAAATTTTATTTTCTTTTTATTAAGGAGGAAAAGATGCTGTGTTTTCCAAATTGTCCCTTAGAGATAATAAGGGGGTGATAATCATAGAATTTTCTTTAATTCTCAAATAATCTCAGGGAATTCACATTCTGGCCTCTATTCCACAGAGGAAGAACCTGGTATGGGCCGGGGATGGCCCTGGGGCATGGCTAGCAGAGCTCTAAGCAATGAAGTGCCTCCCAAGTACCCACCTCTCAGCTGGTCCTCTCCACCTCCTCACACCCGGCCAGGGACTGGCAGGCCCCTGGGCAGGGCTCCCAGCCTCCCCTCCTGGGTCTCTAGGTTAAAGTCCCTGTGCTCTCCCCCACCCACTTCCTCCTCTCCACTTCCCCATCTTCACTTCATTATCGCTCAGCACTTCCGCACCTCTGGTGTCTGCTACACCATCTCCCTCCAGACCCTTCCCCTGGCCTGCTTTGTGGACGAGCTCCCCTCATCCTCCGGACTCCAGCATCCTCAATTTGCCTCCCTGTCTTGGCTGACCTGGGTTTTGGGGGACTGCTGTTCCCCATCTTGCTGTCTCCAGTGGGGCTGGATCCATAGCCTTCCTGACCATTGGCTTCCTGGTGACTCATGGCTTCTTTCAATCCTTTCTTCTTCCTCTTTCTGCAAGCTGACCCCTGGCTTGGATGGGGCCCTTCTCCCCTGGGATCTGAACCTTGCCTCCTCTCCTGCCAGGTACCCCTTCGTTCACTGAACCTGATGCAGCTTGTTCTACCCCCAGTGCATGGCTGCCCCTGGATTCCGTCTCCCCAGCAATCTCTCCACTTCAGCCTCTTCTTCCCAGAACCAGGTGATGAGGTAGACCTCTGTAAATATCAAATCTGGCCTCCCATTCTCCCATTCCTTCCATTCTTCCATTCTTCAACTCCTGTGTGCCCTCACTGCTGCCCTGGGCTCCAACCTCTCACCCCCCAGACCTCAACCCTCCCCTCGTCCCTCTCCTTTTCCTTGTGCCTTCTCAGAGCCCTTTCACCTCTACCCTTTGGCTGCTCTTGCTTGGAAAAGCCTCAGTCTCAGGTCCCTTGTTCCTGGCATTTACCCCAGGCAGGGCTGCTGAGAAAGAACACACCATAGATTCCACTTCAAGTTCACCTGCAGCTGTCCCAGTGGGGAAAAGAAAGGGAGCATCTTGCCTCTGAATGAATTTAGGACTTTCTTAATCGGACACTGGATATTTGTAATGAGGGAACTGACACTGGGTTTCCAACCTGAAGTGACACAGAGCGGAAGCCTTCTAGCTACCTGTTCCCAGCATGGACTTCCCTTGGGAGCTTTCGTTCTTATGTCTTCCAAAGCCTGCTGGTCCTCTCCAGCTGCCTGGAGCTGTCCTCCAGGCTCCTCAGACTCAGCAGGTCCAAACCAAACATGCCTGCCTTTAGCAACAGGAGATTCTCCCGTATGTGTGGTGGCTCCGGTGGAAGCACCTTCTCCCGCCTCCTTCCATCCCTCAACATACTTATCGTGCCAAGTGATGCCTTGTTCTATCACTTTTCTCTCTGAGCCATTGTGAAAACAGTTCCAACACAATGATTCACTTCCTCACTACTTTACTCTGTTTGAAACACTAGGGAAACTTATTTCCAACAGCTTGTTTTTTTTGGGGGGGTGGCAAGGTGGGGAGGTGCTGGGGATTGAATTCAGGGGCTCTTAACTACTGAGGCACATCCCCAGCCCTTTTTATATTTTATTTAGAGGCTGCCTGGCAGCTCTCAGAGCAGAATGTCACAGTGTCTCCTACCAGGATTCTGAGAGCAAAGGGATCATCATCAGCCCTGATCCCCAGCACCTCCTGCTCCCTATAGGGCTCTTTGCTATACCAGAGCACTTAATGATGTCCGTTTTAATCTCTCCCACCACGTGGGTGTTTCTCTCTCTCTCTCTCTCTCTCTCTCTCTCTCTCTCTCTCTCTCTTGCCTGAGTTCTACAGTAAGAAATACACTGACTTATTTTTTTGGGGGGGGGGCGGCGGTGCTGGGGATTGAATTCAGAGGCACTCCACCACTGAGCCACACCCCCAGCCCTATTTTGTGTTTTCTATTTACAGACAGGGTCTCACTGAGTTGCTTAGTGCCCCACTTTTGCTGAGGCTGACTTTGAACTCAAATCCTCCTGCCTCAGCCTCCTGAGCCACTGGGATTATAAGCATGCACCATTGCGCCCGGCAGCACTTACTTCTTGATGTAACACACATACAATTGAAGGGCACTCTGATATTTCCTATTTATTACATTTCATTAAAAACTGTAGGTCAGGATCCCCAACAACGATGTCATGGCCCCTCAGTAGGTACATCCCTACAGTCTGAAAGGCCCGCAGTAGACGGGGAGTGTGAGGCTTTTTCACTCTTTGGTACCATGCAGAACCTGACACTTGAATGATGCTTCTTTGAATTCCTGTCTAGCACGGCTCCAGGTACGTGGTGGGCATCTAGTTGCACTTCCTCCATTTCTCCACACCCATGTGCTGTACTTGTTTTCAAGGTTCAGTTTCAACTCTACTCCCTCCACGAAACCCTTGAGGGACCTTCAGAGAGAAGCCATGCCCTGTTTGCTGGGCCTCTTTGGTGGCTCCTCCCTTATAGCACTGACCATTTCCACTTTATGTGGTAGCTCTTTGTGTGAGGTCAAAATCCGAGTCCTATTCACCTTTGCATCCCCATGTCCTGGCCTTGCCTCGAGTGTCAGTTAACATTGAGCCAACACAGGGCAGCAGGCTGCATGTTGGTCTTGCTGTCTGTTGAATTAGAGGTGCACCCCACATACAAGGAGCGTAGCTGCTTCTGTCCCTGGTCACAAATGCCTCTTCTTGTACCTTTGCTCCGCGTCTCCATAGCTGCAAGCCACAGCTTCTGCTCCTAGTGACTGGCAGGGTCACTCATTCTGAGTCGTGCCTGCTTTGAGTTCTTCCATCAAGCGGCGGCCACTTTGTGGAGGGTACTCACCTGCCCAGCGCAATCTGCCAGTAGCCTTGCTTGGTGACCGGGACCCAATTCAGGCTCCCAGAGAAATGAGAGCTGTCATAGCCTCCGAACGTCAGCTCGCTAGTTGAGCCACCTTCTGGGTCACTATATGGAGAGAAAGGCAAATTGTTGAGGAAGGGCCACATGAGGGAACTGAGGCTCTGGGAGACGAAGCCATGCAAGTGGTGGGATTTGTATCCAGGCTGGTCTGACGGCAAGGCCCTTGCTGTAGCCCTGCACTGCTCACTTGTTCCTGGGACAGACGGGAGCAGGAAGCCCTGCAGGGGCAAGTAGAGGTGCCCAGACAGCCTGCCTCTTACGGTTCTGCCCGGGCTTGTCCCGATTGCAGCCGTGCTGAAGACAAGGCACAGCCTGAGAAGGGGAAACTCAGAACCTTTCATGTGAGACAAGGATACAGGGAAAATGGGCTTATGCTGGAACAGGGGGAACTCAGGCCAGGCCTGCCTGGGAAGGAGTCAAATGGGTAAGAACTCTCCATCCCATGTAGGGAGGATGAGATGGCCCCCCAAGGGCCCCTTGCAAGAGCACCCAAAGGCACGTAAGCCTCAGGACCTTATAATGTGTAAAGGTTTTTTTTGTTTTGTTTTGTTTTGTTTTTTGGTACTGAGGATTGAACCCAGGGTCACTTTACCACTGAGCCACATTCCCCAGCCCTTTTTATTTTGAGACGGGTTCTCTCTAAGTTGCTTAGGGCCTCACTAAGTTGCTGAGACTGGCCTCGAATTTATCAATCCTCCTGCCCTAACCTCCCAGGTTTCTGGAATTACAGGCATAAGCCACTGCACCCAGCTACAATGTATAAAGTTTTATTTTAATTGTGGTAATATATATAGATAACATAAAACTTCCCATCTTGACCATTTTTGAGTGCACAATTCAAAAGCGTTAAGTACACTCACATTGTTGCAAAACCAATCTGCAGAACTCTTTCCTTCTGCAGAACAAGACTCCATGTATCCTCCTTCCTCCCTCCGCCAGCCCCTGGCAACCACCATCATAATTTCTGTCTCTATGCATTTGACAACTCTAGGTACCACATGTCAGTGGAATCATATATAATTTGTCTTTCTGTGACTGGCTTATTTCACCTAGCATACTGTCCTTAAATTTAATCCATGTTGTAGCATGTGTCAGAATTTCCTTCCTTTTTAATACTGAATAATATTCCATCATATGGACAGACAACATTTTGCTCATCCATCTGCTAGCAGGCAATTCTTTTCTTGTTAGTTTACTTTGTAAATTTGTTCCTGCCTCCCCCAACTCTGAGGACTGTTTTTTTGTTTTTTTTGTTTGTTTGTTTGTTTTATTGTGCCCCAGTGTCTAACATTATGCTCAGCATGTAATAGGAACTTGATATTTATTGACTAAAAAAAAATCAGTTCCAGAGATCCTTAAATTCAATAATTGTGGTAGAATTTACAAAGCGCTTGTCACAACTACTTTATGAAGCAAACCCCATTTCTTCAAAATCCAGAGAGGTTAAATGTTTTGCCCAAGATCACACAGCTGGCAGTAGGCTAAGCAAAGGATCCAAGTCAGATCTTTTGGCCACTAAGTCTGGGGTCCCATGTTGTCTTCTTGTAGTTGTCACTGTTCCTTAATGGGGAGGGCTTGATGGGACTTACCTGCTCATGTAGACAGAAAATATAGGCAAATCCACTAGGTTCTGGGCTATCATGTTGTCAAATACTGGAGTCACACCTCCAGCAGCCAAGGAAGGCTATCCCAAACCCAGAATTCCATCAAACTCTGCATTCACGAAGGTCTGGCCGGGCTCTTTGACACTTTCTCCAAACTGCTGGCCAGTCACTGTCAGTCCTCCCACCTGAAGGGAGAAGGCCGATAGGACAACTGCACAAGGGATGGCTGGCAAAGAGTCTCAAACCCCTGCATCCTCCCTCTATCCTGAAGCTACTTCCCTTCTCAACTTTTAAATGGGCACAAAGATTTTTAGGGGAGAGTACTGGGAATTGAAACCAGGGGCGCTTAACCATTGAGCCACATCCCCAGCCCTTTTTTGTATTTTATTTAGAGACAGGGTCTCACTGAGTTAGTTGCTTGGGGCCTCAGTAAATTGCTGACGCTGGCTTTGAACTTGTTATCCTCCTGCCTCAGCCTCCCAAGCTGCTTCTAGGATTACGGAAATGCACCACCACACTCAGCTAAGATTTTTTTTTTTTTTTTGTACTCATGTAATTTCTTGAGCCAGGTGCGGTGGTACACACCTGTAATCCCAGCACTTGGGAGGCTGAGGCAGGAGGATTGCAAGTTCAAAGCCAGCCTCAGAATGGTGAGGCACTTAGCAACTCAGTGAGACCCTGTCTCTAACAAAATACAAAAAAGGGGGGGCTGGGGTTTTGGCTCGGCGGTAGAGTGCTCGCCTAGTATGTGCGCGACCCGGGTTCGATCCTCAGCACCACGTAAAGACCAATGCATTGTGTACAACTAAAGCAAATAAATAAATGTTTAAAAAGGGGGGAGGGGCTGGGCATGTGGCCCAGTGGTAGAGTGCCCCTGAGTTCAGTCCCCAGTACTAAAATAAAATAAAATAAAATAAAATAAAATAAAATAAAATAAAATGTCATGGAAGGAATAGTGAATTCAAAGGTCCTGAGGTAGAAGTGGATTTGACACAAAGAAAAGCAAGGAGATGGTGTCTAGCGTGGAGTTTCCAGGATCGCTAGGGGTCAGAGCAAAAATGTGGAGGAAGTCGGGGTTCTTGACTATTACCTGAAAGGAACTTGGCAAATCTGGAGAGTTTTGAACATGATTTGACTTAATTTTTAAAGACTTCTCTGGCTGCTAATATTGAAAATAGACCCTAGGGGGCAAGAACAGAAGAAGAGAAAGTAGCACCATTCAAATGCTGAAGTGCCAGGCAGACCCTCAAAAGCAGAAGGACTCATGCTTCTCTGGAGGCTGCTAGAAGGCAGAACTCAAGACAAAAACCAGAGACCTTCCACTGAGGTCAGTCTCGGGGTGGCAGGACCCAGGGACTAGATGAGTGGTGGAGGTGGAAAAGGACAGAGTGCAGCCCACAACCAAGACTAAAGAAAAGTGTGCTTGAGAGGGTAGGCCAGGAATAAAGAGGCCAGAGGCCACAGCACCTCTGGGGTTTGCTCTGGCAACCCCACCTCTTCCCTGATCTCCTCCCATCTAGGGAGAAGTCCAGGGTTCCGTGACAGTCACAGGTGCTCCTGGTGGAGGACAGGGATCAGGGATTCAGCCAGGCTCAGGCTCTCACCAGCACCAACCTGTAGGGAGCATCCTTTCCTACCCAGCTCCCTCAGCTTGGCCTGGTCTTGGGGACAGTGGGAGATTTATCCCAAAGGGGTGCAGGAGGTAGTGGGGACCCAGCTGTCAGTTCTTGGGCTCTTTAGTGGCCTGAATGGGTTTCAGTTCTGGACAGGGCTTGGCCCCCAAGGAACCAGGGGGAAGAGTCTCTGTTTAGACTTCCACAGTGTGTATGGCCCAGGGAGATTGCTGGCCGCACCTGTTCAGCATCTTTGGTCCTTCCAGGAATTTCTGAAGATTCTCATCCAAACCAGCTCCTGAGTTGGCAAGTGCATGATCTAAAGCAGCGTTGCTCACAACAGAGTCCTGGAACATCAGTGGTGTAGCAAAGGCCTCTGCTGCCCACGCTCTATGCTCCTGTGGCCCTCATCTGTTCATCTCCTAGGTCTTCCTCTCAGGGGACACCAGAACATGATTCCTGTCTCCTCTCCACCATATTCCTCTCACCATCCAAGGTGACTTTAGTGGCAATGTCGATAGCCCCTTCCTGCTCTGAGCTCCATGTTCCCCACAGTGTGTTCTAGTTCTGAGAGAGATTAGAGATAGGGAGAGTACATGAGATCTACGATCAAATAATGCTGGGCAATGATGAATAAGCGAAGAGTATTGTGGCATTTTCTTTTTTATTTTACTCCAACACTGATGGCAGCCAGTCCTGTCCTCTATGGAGGGTGGCATCATTCACATCAATTAGAAAGTACTTGCTTGGTGGCTCCGCTCCACCTCTAGGACCTAGAGGGAGAAGTAGACAGAATCACTAACATTCTCAAGGCTTTCTTGTGTTGAAAACCGTCAGGGGTAGGAGCAGGGAGCCCTTGGTCTTAACTTGTTGCCGCCTGAAGCGATGGCCGCTTGGAGCAACAAAGCTGCGGGAATAAGTTCAGATGCAGACTGGAAACAAACAGGCTCTTTATTCTGCCAGCTTCTCTCTCCGGCTCAAACAACACCCCCACACGCTGTCCACGCTCCTCCAACAACCACCAAACAACCAACAACCAAATGGCGCCGACCCGCTCTGCTCTCCACGAGATCTCGGGCCAAGTCCCGTGAGACCACGGAAGGCGTCAATGCCCAAACATCTCCATGGCCTGCAGCCAACCGCAATCTTAGCCATCTCTCAAATCAGGGCTCCTGCATTAACTGAAATATAGGTGAGCATGTGACCTGGATTGTCTGGGACTTCCTGTTGGCCCAGTGAAGTGATTAGGCCCACTTTCACTCCCCAAAGTGTCATAGTTAGCATGACACATAATGTGGTCACATGTTAACGAGGTTTTGAAAATGCAAAAGTACATCCAGTCAAAGTAAGGAGGGGAAGCGAGATTGTTTTGTGTAATCAAGGGAGGAGAGATGAGGGTGGGGAGAGGAGAGGGCTGAGGAGGTAAGAGGAAGGTTTTGACAAAGGTTAAAATTGTGGGAATATTAAAAAAAAAAAAAAAAACTTCCACCACTTGAAATCTCAGCAAAACCACCTTGTGTGATATATTGGGGAAGGGGAAACCATGGGAAGGTACTGAAATCACCTCTCAGTCAGCATCGAACAGAAATCAGGGGGAAGTGGTGAGAGGTGCACTAGGAATGAGCTGGAGGATTTGGGGGGAGGCTGGACTCAGAGCTGGAAGTGATCACACAACAGTAACCTTTAGGAAATCGTCGGCAATCTCAGGGAGGGCACCAGGGTTTCCAAAGAACCTTTCAGGGGATCGGACAAATTGTAGTTAAATCTTTTTTTTTTTTTTTTTTTTTTTAATATTTATTTATTTACTTTAGTTGTACACAATGCAATGCATTTATGTTTACGTGGTGCTGAGGATCAAACCCGGGCCGCGCACGTGAGAGGCGAGCGCTCTGCCGCTGAGCCACAACCCCAGCTCCTTGTAGTTAAATCTTAATGAATAGGTTGACCTCAGCATAAGTCTGGGTTGTAAAACCAGTTTATTTCTGGGCTTCTCAGAGCCTTCGTTATGGGCTGTACTTGGTAAATAACCATGTGGTAGTCTCCAAACTCCTTTTGATTTCCCCATGTCATGTCCTATGGGCATCCCATAGGACTGCCACATCACACTGTCACAGGGCCCAGGCTAAACCTTCTACCCAGGAAGGGTGGAGAGTGGCCTTTGGACTTGCTTGCGGACAAATGGGATCACTATGTCCCGCCTGAAGCCAGGATGCCCTTGATTGCGTGCTGCTGCCCCAAATGCTTTGTGAGGTAGCCGGAAGCATTGCTCTGGGCATCGTGTTATTGCCAGCACCATCCCCTCACCCTTGTGGGCATTGTCACAACTGCGTGGGAGCATGCTGCTGGTAAATAACAGGGAAGGGCAGGGATGCTGCTAAACATCTTTCAGTGCACAGGACAGAGCCCCATAGGAAAGAACTGTCCATCCCCAAATGTCAATCATGCTCCTGTTGAGAAAACCTACTGCAGGATCTTCCTGGCCCCCATAAAGTGAGTCTGTGTTTGCAGTGGCTCCTGTAGATACTCACAATGAAGGGACTGCCTGTATCTCAACGCCCCAAGCCAAGGCTCAAGATGATTCTAACAACAGTAAAATAAATGCTGAAAAATGACAAGGAAATTTCAATAACTAGGAGGATGAGCAACCATCCTGGTTTGAAGGGGCTGTTCCAGTTTTAACATTGAAAATTCCAGGTCCCAGGACGGTTCTCAGGCCTGGGCTGCTGGTCACCCTGGCAGCTAGGGACTCTCCAATACAGAATTAGCCTTTGCGATTTTTAAAACAAGCAACTTCTCTTCTCAGGATGGGAGAATTCTGGACATTTCCAGCTAAAGTCCAGAGGGCAAGGGAGTGAGAAGATCCTAGACTTTGGATGTTGAGATGAATTCTGGAGCCTGCCCTCAGTAGAAGTATGCAAGGCCACTGCCAGGCTGGCAGAGCTGTCTTTCTCCCGTTGCTATCCACCCACAACCTTGGCTCCTTCTCAGAGGAGCTGCTGTTGCAATTTGCTGAATGATGACTGGATGTGGTTTTTCTGGAAGATTCTTGGGAAAGTCTATTCAGTAGGTTGAGAAGCTTCTAGACATTTGGCCAGGTGGCAGCATAATAAACACAATTAGATTAATTGAGTGGGTTTTTACTGAACTAATGTGATAGCAAGAAAAGTTTAATGACCTAGAATTTTCTTCTTACAAATTTTCCTTCATTTTATGCTTACTTTTTATAAGAGACTATTGTCTTTTGATAAATACAACTGTATTCTACCTTTTACAGATGAATCCTTTCACTAGATGAATTCTTCCTAAATGTCATTTTTAAATGCTGTAAACAATCCATTCAATACCTTAACCATAATGTATTTAATTTTTGTTTTTTATTTAGATCATTTTCCATTTTTAAAACTTAGAAAGTTTATTTTTAAATAATTGACTCTGCATGGAGCTTTTTTTTTTCCCAATAACAACTTTGATTCTGATATAGATCATTTGTGAATTTTCTTTTCCACATCTTTCACCAGCATATCATTTGGGGATTGTAGCTTTTTTTCTTAAAATAAATGAAAAGGATGGACACTTTAAAATCATGGTTTGCTGCGTGTGTTCCAGTTTTTTGTCTGCTTGCTTTTTATTTTAACATAAGAAGTTTTAATATTTTAGAGTCAAATCTAATTTTTCATTTATTCCTTTGTGATTTTCTCCATTGCATATCAACTAAGAAAGTTTTATTTCATCTGGGGATTTAATAAATATTATTAAATATATGAATATCCATTTCTATTTCCATCTCATTTTAATGGCTCAATTTAAAAATATTTACCTCCTTAATCCCTTTGGAATTTACATTATTATTTCACGAATAACAAAGTAAATAAAATAAAATAAACCTGGATCTAAGTTGTTTTCTTTTTATAAGTAGCTAATTCATTGTCCTGTACACATTTGTTAAATATGCTTTCCTTTCCTTCACTCACTTTGTGAAATGCTTTAGTGAGATAATTATTGTACATACCAGTATATTTTTCAAGTCTATACTATACTTAAAAAGTGCTAGTCAGGAACTGCCTGTCACTATTCCTCTCCAAACGCACTTCAACTCTTTTTTTTTTTTTTTTTTTTTTTTTGGTACCAGGGATTGAACTTAGGGTCGATCAACCACTGGGCCACATCCCCAGCCCTTATTTTTGTATTTTATTAGAGACAGGGTCTCACTGAGTTAATAAGTGCCTCGCCACTGCTGAGGCTGGCTTTGAACTCACGATCCTCCTGCCTCAGCCTCCCAAGTGCTGGGATTACAGGCGTGAGCCACCAGGCCCAGCTACATCAACTCTTCTCAATTATATTTCCCAAGGTAAATGTTAGAGTTGAGAATCTCAAGTTCAAAAAAGAAAAAGAGCCCACTCACTATAATTTTGATTGGAATTATATGGAGCCAAAATAAGTTAATTTCAAAACTGATTCTTAAACTGTTCTAGCTATAGTGTTTTCCTATTAGCTTAAGTCTTTCATGTCTCTCAGTAAATTTTTGTTATTTTCTTCAGAATCATTTTCTATAATTAAGACTAATTTTAGATATTTCTGTTGTGATGATTGTTAAATATCATGGTACTTTTTTTCCCCATTCTATTTTCTGTACAATAGAGAGAACAGCTCATAATTTTAGAGTATTGATCACAGCCATAGACTTTATTGAGCATTATCATTGATTCTATCAGTTTTACAAAGGATTCTTTTGGAATTTCTAGGCATAAAATCATATATTTTTCAAAGAAGGATGGATACGACTTCTCCTTGCCCTAAACTGCACCTCAATTTATTGACTCAGGCTCCAACCCCAGCCTTCCTGAGCACAAAGCCCCATTACTTCTTTTTACATCTCAAGTCTCTCCATGTGTCTTAGTTTTATTGTCTGTTAATTAGAAATAATAGTAGTACCTGCCTCCTGCGTGGTCTTGAGGACATAAATGAGTTATTATACATAAAAGCGTCTGTCATATAGAACATACCCAATAAATATTCAATGTCCTATTTATTATTAGAAGTTGGAGGAGACTCCAACTTCCAGGAATTAGAACTTCTAGGGCTCTTTTGTTACATCAGACATTCTGGTTCTCAAATAACTGCTGAAATATTTTACTCTCTGTGGTAAGATACTGATTGATGTGCAGAATAGATAATCTTTAAGTAAGAAATAATTCTGATACTTTTATTTTATTGACTTAATCAGAAAGGAATATTAGATTTTATTAAATCCTTGTCAGCCCTTTAATGAGATCATCACTTAAAATTTTTGATCAATTGATGTCATATTTGAATTATATAAATGGAATGGTTAAGATGAGGCCTTTGGGTCAGATGGTCTTAGAAACATGACCCTTTCAGCTGGGGACCACAGCAACTTGCTCAACCTTTCTAAACCTTAGTTTCTTTTTCCATGAAAGGGTAACATTGACCCTTATAAAGTGAGAAGATTAAAGTACCTGCTAATACTCAGTGTTAGTTTTTATTACTGTAACAATTGATTTCTTAGATGTGTCTGGGCTAACTTCTTGATATGACCTCTGTATAAGTGAGATGAACTTGGAGGTTTTTCTGGACCCTGTCTAGTTCATATTTTGTACAAATTATGTGTTCCTGAAAACTTTGAAGTGATTCATTTGTAAAACCATCTAGACACAAATTTGGGGGAATAATTTTAAAGTGTTTTTTATTCTAAAATAATAACTGATTTGGTCTCTAGCATGGCAAAAAGAAAGAAAGAAGGAAAAGAAAAATAATAATAGATGGCATTTATTGAATGCTTATTACTATAACCCAAAAGCTATAAATATTTTACAGATCTTATCATCCTTAGCAATAGGTATCATTTATATTTATCTGATCCTGAGATTAGTTATTGTTGTTCCCATTTTATGCATAAGAAGACTGAGGTTTTCAGAGTTGAAATAACTAGAGAGAGAACGAGCTGAGGGGTGAACCCAGCAGTCTATCTCCGGGTTTTCTGCCTTGGGTGGCTGGATACCATGCTGCTGACCAAACTTTATTCTTTTTTTTAAATATTTTATTAGTTGTAGATTGACACAATACCTTTTATTTTATTTATGTGGTGCTGAGGATCGAACCCAGGGCCTCAAAAATGCGAGACCAGTGCTCTCCCAGTGAGCCAGAGCCCCAGCCCCAAACTTTATTCTTATTGTTTTGTCTGTTTAATTTTTCTGTGCCTTATGGAATCACTTTCGTAATTCATATTTTCTAGGAAATCATTAATTTTTTTTTTATTCTTAAAGCAGTTTTACTAATCTCACAATTTTTTTTTTTTTTTTTTTTTTTTTTTTTTTTTTTTTTTTTTTTTTTGGTACCAGGGATTGAACTCAGGGGCACTCAACCACTGGGCCACATCCCCAGCCCTTTTTTTTTAATTTATTAGAGACAGGGTCTCACTGAGTTGCTAAGTGCCTCACCTCACCATTGCTGAGGCTGGCTTTGAACTCGTGATCCTCCTGCCTCAGCCTCCCAAGTGCTAGATTACAGGTTTGTGCCACCACACCCCGCTCTCACAATTTTCTGATCTCTTCTATTTCTATGGTTATATTCTGTATGTCACTAATTTGGTTTGTGTTTCCTCCTTTTCTTGGTTATTTGAAACTGCATATTAAATTGGGGGAGAGAAGCCTGGTAACGTGGGAGAGGGTGAATGATGCAAAAGGGAAGTAAATTTTTTTAAAAAAAAATTTACATTTCCATCCAACTATAATTCTTTTTTAAATTTTTATTTGCTTGTTATTTATTTTTCCTTTCTTATTTGTTCTTTTCCGATATGCATGACAGTAGAGTATATTTTGACATACTATACATACATGGAGTACAACTTATTTTAATTAGGATCCCATTCTTGAGGTTGTACCTGATGGGAGTTTCACTGTTCATATATTCACATATGAACATAGGAAAGTTAAATTTTGCTTCTTTTTCACTTTACCCTACTCAGCCTTTAAAAAAACACAATACTTGCTGTGGCACATGCCTATAATTCCTGCAGCTTGGGAGGCTGAGGCAGGAGGATCGCTAGTTCAAAGTCAACCTTAGCACAAGTGAGGCTTGTCTCAAAATTTTTTAAAAAAATTTTTTTAATTAAATAATTATAATAAAGGCTGGATATGTGGCTAAGTGGTTAAACACCTCTGGGATCAATAATACCTGGTACCAAAAAAAAAAAAAAAAAAAAAAAAAAAAAGAACATAATACTTTGGGCTAGAAAGAAATTTAGGAGTATTTTGCTGAGCACCCACAATTAGCAAGTAACACAGCCAGGATAAGTCAGGTGCCCCTCTCCCTATCTTTTTTTCTTTCCATTATACCATAGTTAATTTAAAAAAAATTTTTTTAGTTGTTGATAGACCTTTATTATAATTGTAATAATAATAATAATAATTGTTATTATTATTATTAATTTATATGCAGTGCCTCACACATGCCAGGCAGCTGTACTACTGCTGAGACACAACCCCAGTCCCTATACCAGTTAATGTGAAAGACAATAAACTAATGAAGACAATCTTTAAAGCTGCTTAATTTTAAAAGAGTAATAGAACCAGACTAACAGTATTGATTGTGTTTCCTTTAGTCCATTTGATTTTCACAAAATTTTCTAACATGACCTCATTTTAAATCATTCTTTCTAGAATAAATCTATTCAAAGAATACCAAATGTCAGGATAAGAGGGCGTCTTTTTGTCCCATCTCTGATGCGATGCTGGTCCTAGTAGGGAGGTTATTAGGAAAAGCCTTCCGGAGCAAGAGGAGAACTTAATAAAATGGAATCCAGCCTTATGTGTCAGTGTGAAACAAACAAACCAAGGAAATGCTCTTAGCACCCGGATGCAGCGTGGTTGTGAGGCACCTGGCCAAGGAAAACATTAGGGTGTGTCTGGGTGTCAAAATTCAGCCCAGTGAAAGAGGGCAGGAGAGTCACTACATCAATGACGGAATAGGGCAGACGAAA
>CM046669.1:39077102-39102945 GCA_025594165.1 Tamias sibiricus
AAATGTGTAGGAAAAAAATTGGAAGCATATGGAATAAGGTTTGGGGTGATTTTATAAAATGCTTTGCTCATGAATGTCTTTAATACTTAGACTACAAATATGTATGAGTTGTGTAATTCTTCATAAATTAAGGAGAGGAGCCTTAAGAAATTAAAATCATTGGGGGCTGGAGCTATAGCTCAGTTGGTAGAGTGCTTGCCTCGCATGTACAAGGCCTCGATTTCAATCCCCAGCACCACAAAAAAATAAAAAATAAAATCATCAAGTGCATTATGGTAGCACACCGCTGGCGACACACTGGCTGCCCCCTTTGCTGGGCTCCTGCCCTTCCTCCCTATAGCTTCTCTTACCATGGCCAGAGTGCGCTGAGGTCAGATGTCTACAGGAAGAATGGAGAAGCCCTGATGTTAACCAGGTGACCATGTGGTGCTTCCTGGCACTGCAGTGGTGGGTGCTGGGACCCATATAGAAGGGCTCCATCATCCCCAGCAAGGGGACTTCTCCCACTTAGGACATTCTCACACCCCCACCCCCACCTCACATACTGAATCAATACAAAACAAAGAACTCATGTCTAGATCCTGACTCCACCTTGTAAGTCAAACTAAATAGAATTCTTTGGGAGGGACGAATGTTAGGGGCTCTTTGCTCATTTAAATAAAAAGCAACCAGTAGACAGGGTCTTTTTCGAGAAGTGTCTAGGATTGATCGTGTGAGATAGTGAGCAAATAGGATGGATAAGCCGGGCACATGTTGCTCATCTCTTGACCTCCCTCCAAGGAAAGGTCATTCCCAAGGATTAGGTGGCTGTTGTGTGAAAGGTGTCAGGGAGATGGTGCAATCTTCTCTGGAAGATTTCCAGCTGGCCAAGGCTCACAGGGCCACAGAAAGGCCATGATGGCAAACCCTGCAGTCCCTGCCCCTCCTGTCATCATTTCCTTCTCTCTCTGGATTCCCAGGGCACGTTTTGGTCCTTAGAAGCCCCAGTGTGAGGTATACAGATAACAGCTCAGTCTTTTTTCATTTTCCTTTGCACTTGGAAAGCCTGACTGAGAAAATAACTATTCATGACAGCCAAAAGTTTTTTTACGGTGTAGGGTCTGCAGCAAGAAGAATGAGTGGGCGCACGGCCCCATCATCTCAAAGGCTTTAAACTGATCTTTCCTTTGCTTATAAAAAACTCCACATTCAACAATAAGTGGATGGAATTCATACACTGGTGTTTTAAAATAAATTCATTTGTGAGGGTGTGACAGCATCCACAGTCCTAAAGCCCACACTGCAGCTGCGTGGTGTGTGAATGTGTAAGCCTGTTGGTGTATGCACTGGGTGTGTGCACTTAAAATCTGGACTTCTTCAAAGATTCTCTATCGGTATTCTTTGCTCAAAAAGAACCCCATTTGCTTCTGGTTAAGGCTCTCTAGGAGCAGAGCACACGATTGGATGTAGGCTTTGGACACAGAGCTCAAAGTGAGGCCTGATCACTTTCCAGGACTCTGACCTTAGATAGTACCCATCTCTCTGCGTCTCCTTTGATTGCATTAAAAGAAGGGTAATCAAACTTCTCTCATAACATTGCTATCCAAAATAGGGAAGATGGAGGATGTGCCAGGCAGTGGCTAGCACTGAGGGTGAGTGGCTGTTAGATACTAACATTGTTACTGCCATTTTGCACATTTGAAATCTGGGGAGGGGTGGGCAAATGGCTCCCAAGCAGCCAATTTTGCCTGAGGGGAATTTGGCATAGAGCACAAGAGTCCTGACAGCTTCCTTGCCTCACCTCTGCAGGTCTCCAGGAACAGTTTCCTCCAGGTCTCTTCCTGCTTGCCCTGGAAAAAGCTTTGAGCCCCACTTACAGCAGCAGCAGCTCAGCCGGAAGCCCATCATGCTGACAGAGTGAGTGAGCCCAAGAAGAACCAGAGCAGGGGTTCCACCAGGCTCACTGGTGTAGCTGGCCGCCCGGCGTGCAAACCCTTCCTGGCTGCCCTAGCCATGTTGTCCAGAGGCAAAAGGATCTGCCCTGAAACCCACAGCAATGCCCGATATCTGCTTCCACCTGGGGAAGGGCTACCTTTTGCAACTGTGTTAACATCACTGCCATCTTGACCTTCACCCTTCTCCTTTCCCAACAGAGAGATGAAGCTGTGGCATGGCTTAGTGATTGCAGTGTTGTCCCTCTTCCTCCAGATCTGTCTCCTCGTAGCCCTCAATTACCTGCTCAGCAGGAACATAGGTAACTGGCTTTACACCCCCACCCCTCTCAGTCACTCTAGGAGACTGTTCTTAATCCTGTAGAGAATGAGACCTCTTGAAAACCTACTCGAGGACCCAATGATCAGATCCCTGGCACCCGCTCACCCTCCACCACCCTGCATCCGGGCAATCCCCACTCTGACCTCACCTTTCACCCAACCTATTTCTCACTGGGAATGACAGCCCAAACAGGCTCCTCCCACATCAGACACTCTGGAGACCAGCTTCCACCTGCTTAGGGAGGAGGGCTCATTGAACCTGAGCCTAATGAGTTTTCTTCATATGCTGAAGGACTGAATGTGAAAAATGGCCTTGAATTGCAAAAGAAGGGAAGATAATTAGAGTGAGACATGAGTTGAAATTCTTAAAACGATCTACAGAAGAATGTAGAGAAGTTCTGTTGTGAGAAAGCTTTACTATTAGGAAAAATAATGGTGCTTTGGCTAAGAGAGGCTATGGGGCAGGATGATATTCTGAGGATTTTTCCAGTAAAGAAAGTCTAGGCTTCTCCATTCAATCATTTGTTTGTTTGCTCATTCATCCACATGACAGATATTTATTGAGAATCTCAGGCACTAAGCCCAGGCTATATGAAACATAACAAATTATAAATTTCTGTCCTCTGGAATTTCTGCTCCATGGGACAACAAACAGAATAAACAAATCACACATGTGTGCATCAAATAAAGATAAATCCTGGGGAGGAAGGAAAGCAAGGAGCTAGGAACTGAGAGGGGCCAGTGTCCCTAAGGTGCTGGCATCTGAGTATAAATTTGCAGGAAAATAAGGACTGAGCCACCCCTGCAAAGGCCAGAGGCAGGAGCATGTCAGGCACACACTGAGAAGGGCAAAGAGGCTACAGGAGAAGGGACAGAGAGGAAGGGCAGTGAGGCCATGGAGGGCCTCAGAGGCTGCCACAGGGACTTCTATTCTGAGTGAGGCATGGAGCCACTGCAGGGTTTGAAGCACAGCAGAGCTGAGGTTAGAAGGGATCCTGGAAGGGTCTGCCCTGTGAAGGGGAGGATTCAGAAGGTACTGAAGAGAAGACATCACGAACTCAGGTTG
The DNA here is from genome assembly GCA_025594165.1 of Tamias sibiricus. Classification (NCBI taxonomy): domain Eukaryota; kingdom Metazoa; phylum Chordata; class Mammalia; order Rodentia; family Sciuridae; genus Tamias; species Tamias sibiricus. The sequence goes on from CM046669.1 coordinate 39,080,421, forward strand.
CTTTTGCTTTTGACCTTGCCCTCTCCCCTCCAGCCCGCCAGAGTGAACGGATACTGAAAGAAGCCAGGCTCCAGGCCCAGGAGCCCAGCCCTGCTCACCATCCCCGCCCTTTGGCCAAAGAGACTTGGACAGAGTCTGCTTCCCAATACAGGCGTGAGTAGGAGGCAGGGGAGAACCTATCCTGAAGCTTACTGGGCCCTGTCTGGACACCCTGGGGCCTCTCGGCAGCAACCCATGATCATCCCTGCCACCCAAACTTCTAGCCTGAGGATTCCTCACACCTCCTCAGAGCAGGCCTCACCAGCCTGCCTTTTTCAAATAGGTGCCCATCCTACCAAGAGAGAAGACCCCTGGGAGTTCGTGTGGGTCTCAGTCCAGTCTTGTGTGAATGATGGATTACAGGGACCTGGGGGCTGTCACCTCTCTCTCTAAGGCTATGGCCTCTTCCGCTGACCCAGCTAATAGTGGAGCTAAGATTTTGACTGCTTCTGCCTGCCTCCAGCCTTGGTGGCCACTGGTCATCATACCACCTGGCCAGTTCATTGGCTGTATCCAAAAGCTGGCTCCTTCATATTCCCCATGCGGACCCTTCCTCCGGGGCTGAGACTGCCTGGGTATCTGGGCATTTGAATGAATGCAAGTCTCGGTGACAGTTCCTTCACTAGAGCCAGGAGCACCACCCATCACCCTCTCAGTTTTGTGCCCAGGTCTTATTTTATTTCTTTCTCTTTTTCCTTCTCCTCCTCCTTTTCTCCCCCAGAGCTGTGGCTGGAACCCAGGGCCTTGCCCATGCACCTGCTGAGCTTGCACTCTACCACTAAGCTCCACCTTAGCCCCACCCTCTGGTTTTTTAATCTCAAGGGTGGGAGACCTAATAGGTCACTGTGCATCCACATGGTGGAAACTGCAACTTCAGCAGCCAGACAAGTCCCCGCTGGGGCCCACTCACCAGAGATTCCAGAGATTGTACTTTTTCCATTGGTTTATCTCGGGATTGGTTTGAGTTTTGCTCAGTCCTTCTGATCTTATCTATTCAGTTGAGATAATGAAGGCCTTGGGGCCGTGGGAACCAGAAGGTGACACTCAGGCCTTCAGAGTTTCGGCAGAATGAAGGAGATGCTGGCCTCACCCTGACCTCTGGCCCCAGAGCTTCCCCTGAGCCTGGCCAGAACCAGACTGTTTGGCTAGCAGGGACCTCAGCACTCACTGCTTAGTCCTCTGGCTTTGCGGAGGACAGATATGAGGGCACAAAAGAGATACAACCTGTCTAGAGCTGGTGTGGCTTTGGACTGGAACCCATGCCTGGACCGGGCCATGCTGACTTCTTTTTCTGGCAGACAGTCCGGCCTAGGCACTGGCAAGCTGAGTATGGGTTTTATTAGTTTTAGATGAACTGACGAAGCAGCAGTGCCCAGACTCTTGGGCAGGAAGCTGCTGCCTACTGTTGGCTTCTTACCCACCACCCTATCCCTGTCCCGTTACTCCTGCTTTCTCTTTTGTGGCTCGGTTTCTCCTTCCCCTCTCCTCTTTGCTGGTTCTGCCTCTGCTTTTGTCTCATTCTCCCTTTCATTGTCGCTCTCCTCTCTTAACACTCTCCAACTTTCTTTGGAAGAGGAATCATTTCTATTTCTCCCCAGACGAGAGCAACACGTCCTCAGACAGCTCCCTCAGCTCTGTCAGCTTGAACAATCCTGCCATCTTGCCTTCCACCTTCCAGGTAATGAAATTCCTAGTAACAGGCACTCCTCCGTAGGTAACCTAGGGTCCCTGTAAAACTGGGAGCTCTGGACACCACAGCTGTGGAGGCGGGAGCGAGAAAGGAGGGCTGGGTGAGTCCTCAGAGCATCCCTGGGTGAGGGTGGTCAGGCTTCCACCCACAGCCCCATATTGGCATGGATCCACCAAATGAAGGGAGTCTGAGCAGACCATAAAAGTGAAAGTGCTAGTAGGAAACTACTCACTGGACCAAAAGCTACTGAGTCCTGAGCTCACTTGAATTGAGTCTCTGCATTTTCCTTTCATCCATCGCCTCCCACCTGCTCATCCTTTAGTCCATTCCCTGAAGACATACAGAATACAGTCACTGGAAATCATTGCCCTGGCCCTGGTCTCAGACAGCTACCTGGATCCAGGTCCTTTCCCACCAAGTCTTGAGCAGCTTCTTTGGGCTCAAGTTCTGTCTGGGGGAACAGGGTAGAAATCTTGACCTATGTGTTTCTGTTGTCTTCCTCAGGCCATCAAGGATGTGAATTACACACCAGTGGTCTTTTCAGCCCCTCAATCTGTCCTGGACTATGAGAACATAAATGAAGCCACAGATTATGTCAATGTCAATCCAGAAAACCACAAGCCCAATTTCTGGACCCCTGTGAATACTTCTTTCTCTGAACCAGTGGAATACACTCAAGTGACCCTGTGAATTCTAGATTTTTTTAATAGGGTGAGATTCTCTATGTATTCTTGCATTCATTATGTTGTACCAAAAATGTTGTATCCAGCATAATGCCAATTAAAACTCCAAGCCATGTCACACTTGAGCCAATAAAAAGCCTTTATTAAGCTGATCAGCGGCCACCATCCTCACACATCACACAGTGTGACAAGATGGCGCGCAGGCAGTGATTTTTCAAGGGTTTATAAAGAGCAAAATCACAGAGGGTGGAATATTCAATTGCAGGGTTTCAGCCAATGCAATCAAGCCACAGTACAGAAGCTGAATCTAGGCAGTTAGCAAGACAAAGCAATGGGTACAAAATAATATTTCCCATGGGACTTTCCAGGTTGATATAGCAATGATCAAGTAGAAGGGAATGGGGTCATGATGACCCTAGTTGAGTACATGTTAGAGAACGGTTACTAACGTCTAGACAATCAATCTCTGACAAGGTATTTGCCCAGGAAAAATGGAAACCAAAGAGAGCAATTTTACATTGTAAAGGAATTGCTGTTTTATGCTGTCAAGCGTATTATGCTAGGTAACAATTAATGGGTACACAGGCAGGACTTTCCGTGTTCTATTATTTCTGAGAAACAGAACTATTTCTCGGAACTCCTAAGATGGCTGCTGAAGAAAAAGATGGAGTCCCTTTAGTTCTCTTATCACAATTTTGTAGCAGAATTCCTTCCATTAAAAATAAGGCAGTTCGGCCGGGCGCGGTGGCGCACGCCTGTAATCCCAGCACTTTGGGAGGCTGAGGCAGGAGGATCGCGAGTTCAAAGCCAGCCTCAGCAATGGCGAGGCACTTAGCAACTCAGTGAGACCCTGTCTCTAAATAAAATACAAAAAAGGGCTGGGGATGTGACCCAGTGGTCGAGTGCCCCTGAGTTCAATCCCCGGTACCACAAAAAAAAAAAAAAAAAAAAAAAATAAGGCAGTTCGGGGCTGGGATTGTGGCTCAGCGGTAGAGCACTCGCCTAGCGCGTGCACAGCCTGGGTTCGATCCTCAGCACCATGTAAGAATAAAGGCATTGTGTACAACTAAAACAAATAAATAAATATAAAAAAAAAAATAAGGCAGCTGGGCACGGTGGCACACGCCTGCAATCCCAGTGGTTTGGGAAGCTGAGGCAGGAGAATCACCAGGTCAAAGCCAGCCTCAGCAACTTAGCAAGACCCTAATCAACTTAGTGAGAACCTGTCTCTAATAAATAAATAAATAAATAATAAATAAATAAAGGGCCTGGGATGTGGCTCAGTTGTAAAGCACCCCTGGGTTCATTCACCTGTACCCACTCACCCCCCCCCAAAAAAAAAAAAACAAGGCAAAGTGGGGGTAAATAGGAAATAAGACTATGTCCTAGCAAGAAAAGATCCAGATCAGATATTAGGGAGATCTTCCAGGTAAAGTATGAAAACAGTGGAGTCCAGCAGGGTAGTGAAAGCAGTGAGGTCTTTTAGAAAGGTTTTAATCAGCTGTAATGAAATTCTGCTTGGCAATCTTACGGTTAAATCACTTCTCCTTGAGCTCTTTAATTAGTCACAATAAACAACTTCCTAAAAGTTTTAAATAAAACTCTAACCAACAGTTCCTCTTTTCCTCTTGCCTAGCCTTGAATGTTGTCCCTTTTAACATTAATGTATTTTGCTGAGTCATCTTGCTTCCCCCTCAAAATTTTCATATAATTCATTTAGAAAACCTACTGTCAATCAACCTGTGAATTTGCTGTTTTTTTTTAATAAGCAAAAGATAACAAATAGAATCCTAGTCAATACCACCTAGATCATCATTGAATATCTTCCAGAATTTAACTTAATCAAAGTCAATATCCATTTTTTTATTAGAAACAAGAAGGTTCTTTCTTGACTTAAGAATAGCTTATCTGAAACCAGCAGATAACATGATATTTAACTGTCAGGTCCTAGACATAGTCCCATTAAGTCAGGAACAAAGTAAGATTGTCCACAAACTTGCTATTTCCTTATTTAACATTGCTCTGGACATTCTACTCAGCACAACAAAATAGTTAACAAGATGGGCACAGTGGCCCACACCCAGCTATTCAGGAAGCTGAGGTAGGATCATTTCAGTCTATGAATTTGAGACCTCATCTCAAAACAGACAGACAGACAAGAGCTATTACTGGAAAGGAGGATAAATTTATCATTGTTTGTAGATATCCTAGTCCTAGAAGACCACAGGGAGTTAAATGCTTTAAAATTAATTATGTTCAGTGATGGGGTTGTGGCTCAGAAGTAGAGCACTTGCCTAGCATGTGTAAGGCACTGGGTTTAACCTCAGGACCACATTAAAAAATAAATAGATAAAATAAAGGTGTTGTGTCCATCTACAACTAAAAATATTTTTAAAAACAATTAATTACATTCAGTAATCAGTGACTAAATAAATATGCATTTTCCCCCAATAGCTAATTTAGACATGAAATGGGAAAAAAAATCTATGCTGGGTGTGGTGGCACATGCCAATAATCCCAGCTACTCAGGAAGCTGAAATAGAAGGATAACAGATTCAAGGCCAGCCTGGCCAGTTTAGCAGAACCCTGTCTCAAAATAAAAAATAAAAAGGTGGGGATGTGGATCAGTGGTAAAGTGCCCTGGGTTCACCCAGTACCACTAAGGAAAAAAATTCAAAATAGCTTAAAAAAAAAAAATTGAAACCCTAGGAATACTCCTAGCCAAATCCAAACCCAGATCAGTGATGTGCAGTTCTAGAGAAGACCAATCTGTTAGCTGTGCTCCATCTGCAGGATGTAAATGCCCTTCCTAGTTCTGACCTTGCATGTAGCTGACCCCTTTCACTTTCCCAGTTCCTCTTCCCCAAGATGATCTGTAGGGATGATTCTGATTTGGGTTCTGGGGCTGGAAATTTTTTCCAGTCTGTTTGTCCTTTCACCTTGGAGCGCTCGCTGTTGTTTCTCTCCTTGAAAGCTTTACCTAATGGAGAAAAAGAGATTCTACTGACCAGAGAGACAGGATGAGGGATAAACATTAACCATAAGAGCAACCCTGCCCTCACATCAAGAAATGAAGCTCAGTCGGTGCAGGGCACGTGCCTGTAATCACGGTGACTTAGAAGGCCAAGGCAGGAGGATTGTACATTTGACACCAGCTTCAGAAACTTAGCAAGACCATCAGCAATTTAGCAAGACCCTGTCTCAAAATAAAAAGGGCTGGGGATGTAGCTCAGTGGTAAACACCCCTGGGTCCAATCCCTAGTTCCCTAGTACCAAAAAAAAAAAAAAAAAAAAAAGAGAGAGAGAGAGAGAGAGAAGAAAAAAAAAGAAGAGAAAGAAAGAGAAGAAAAAAGGAAGAAATGATGGATGCTCTACTTCTTGCTGATGTCTTTTAAAGAAAAACAAAAAATCATCAAGCTTGTGCTGATGAGGTTCAGGTAAGTTATAGGGTACCCAAGAGAGATTGTACAGGGATACCACCAAGATGGTTTCCACACCAGGAGAGGGGACACCTGGGTGAGCAGGAAGAATGCTTGCTTTCTACAGAACTCTGGAACAGAATGTTGGGAGAAAATACAAATCAAAAGAAGACTTGAACTAGCTAGATTAAGTTACCAGAGAGTAGCTTGGGAGATTGATTCTGGTCGCCGAAATACCTATTATGCTTCTATTGCAAAGGCATTTGCTGGAGATGTTGCAAATCAATTAACCACTGATGCTGTGCAGATTTTTGAGGCTCTGGATTTAATACAGAATATCCTGTAGAAAAATTAATGAGGGATCCCAAGATCTATCAGATTTATGAAGGTACTGCACAAATTCAAAAGCTTATTACAGCTCGTGAGCATGTTAGCAGGTATAAAAATTAAAAGAGTCTGCTATAGAAATGTGGTTAATCATTGAATAATTAGAATATGATCCACTGTTTATGCTTCAGAAAAGAGAAAGGGCTTTAAAATTTGTCCAGTGAAAATAAATATAAGTATTCTTATGTAAATCTATACCATTAATTCTAATGTTAGTTTGCGCTTTTGTTTAACAACTGTATGATGTCCCTGTTTTCAAATGGATTTGGTTTCATTAAAATTACGTGTTCTCAGCTGTGTGTGGTGGCACACACCTGTAATCCTAGCTACCTAGAAGGCTGAGGCAAGAGGATCACAAGAGGATCACAAGTTTGAGGCCAGCCTGGGCAATGTAGTGATTTAAATTTAAAAAAAAATTTTTTAAAGGTGAGGTATGTAGGTTGATTTGCCCTGCCTAGCATGTGTGAGGTGCTGGGTTCAGTCCCCAGTATTGTGGGGAAAATATATTGTCCTTTTTTTTTTATCACTGTACTTGAATTATATCAGCCTAGAAAATTAAATTTGTCATTTTGATGCCTGAAAGAAGCCGAAATACCTTGGAATTTTATTCTTTTCAGTGATATAAAATTGGGCTTATTATGAACTCAAATATACCAAAATTTACATGGAAAAAATATTGTAGGATCTGGATAACATCAGACAACTTGCCAGCAACTTTGTAGATTTAATGGTATTATTGTATTATAAGAGTTTAAATTTGAAATGCACTTGCTTTCAGTTCTGCACAGTAATAGTCAAAATTTCAATACTCATACTTGCCCATTATACAACTATGAGAAATTTCTCAAACATCTTTTTACTTTAATGCTGACCTCACGTTCCACTTGCCTCATTTAAATCAATAAAACTTGCCTTAAATTATTTTTATATGATTCTGTTTGTCGCTAGGTAATCTTTGGCCTATTGTATGCAATCTGATTCATGTGCTATCATTTTGAAATGGAACATAAATAAAATGATCTGTTCAGTGCTAAAGAACAAAATGAAGACTTGATCATCTGGAATCACCAGGGAGGGGTTAAGGCATCTATGGCCTAGTTGGGGCAGGCAAGAAAGAGCCAGGGAATGTGTATAAAATAACATGTAACAAAGCAGAATTAACACAGAGCAATGAAACCAGAGCCTGTCCATGTTACACAGATCTGGGGAACGGAATGACTGGGTGGACTTAATCAGAGAAACCACCCTGGAGAGAGGCAATTTCTGACCTCAGTTTAGAAAGAAGGGTAGAAAGTCAATCAAAAGGAGAAGAGGCAGAAGCAAGTCCTGCCCCAGGGCTGGCTCTCTCTGCAAGTTCTTGAGGGACTTACCTGAGCTAATCCTCATAGAGAAATGCCCACCTGGGCTTAGAGTGTGCTGGGATGCTCAGGGGCAGGGAGTGGATGTCAGGGAGACCGGAAACCATAGGCTATAGAATGGCACAGATCATTTAAGGTCCCTAATGAAGTCTGCTTCAAAAACATGACTCTTATAGCAAGTCTATTGTGGAGGTTAACATCAGGACCCATCCTGCTTGCATATTAGGTACGGGAATTCTCAGAGAGTGCTGTTTCAAAATCAAGTTCAAAGTGTGACTCCACCGAATGACTTAACAGAATTTTGAACTCTTGTGATGTTGATGATGTCTCAGATGCTCTGATAAGAGGAAGGCCAATTTCACCTTCCAAGGAATTTCGGCCAATAAACTGATGATGGAGGCTAGCTAACAACTTAAACTACTGTAGTTTCTACTTATCTTTGGGTGATACTTCCAAGACTCTAGTGGATGCCTAAAATCTTAGATAGTACCTGATCCTCTATATACTATGTTTTTTTCCTGTACATAAATTAGGCATAAGAAGAAATCAATAACACTACTAATAAACTAGAACAATTGTTATAGTAAGCTAATAAAAATTATGTGAATGTCGTCTTTCCTGCATGTGATACTGTGACAATCTGATAATCAGGACAGCTACTAAGTGATCATCAATGTGTGTGTAGCTCGTGGGGTACAGGCCTTCAGGACAAAGATGATTCATGTTGCAGGGAGAAGAGAACAAGATGGTGTGAGATTTCATGACACTACTCTGAATGGCATACCATTTAAAACTTATGAATTATTTCTTTTTGGAATTTTCCATTTAATATTTCTGGACCATAGTTAACCGTGGGTTACTAAAATGCCAAAACTAAAACTGTGAATAAAGGAGGACTACGGTAATTCAATCCTCAAAATTACCAGCAACATCGCAAGCAATAAAATAGCCTTTATGATATTTCCATGAGCTTAGAGGGTCATCTGCCTAAATCTATGTACCCATAGTAACTGTATAAGTGATCATCACCCTTTGAGGAGCACAGTTTCTGGTTCAAAGGGAATCATGTTCTCCCATGCTCCATGTCATTAGAACTTCCAGGAAATACTTATGCTGTTCCACTCTGGGTTCCTCCATGAGTGAAGAACCCAGATAAAAATCTCCCCCAAATTTTCTGATAAGATCCAGCAAGCTGATTTTCTATTGGTAAACACTAGATGGTTGGTTATGTGCCAATAATGAGCTGGGACTATAGACCACAGTAAATGTGACCTGTCTTCAGTGGACTCTTATTCTAAGGGAGCTGGCATCCAAATGTCCACCATGGGAGCTGCAGAAAAATACCATGAGTGTTTTTTATTAGCCAACCTGACCTACTTTGGTAAGGAGGTATTTCATGTTCAATGTCCAATGTGTTTTTTGTTTTTGTTTTATTTTGTTCCTGGCATCAGGACAGATTGTTGAGCTTAGAGGGGCTCTCAAGAGGCTCATGCCCCCAGTCTCTAAACCTGAGCACAAACTGGGCACAGTGTCGCATGCCTGTAATCCCTGCACTTGGGAGGCTGAGGCAGAGGATCCAAGTTCAATGCCAGCCTCAGCAATGGCAAGACACTTAGCAACTCAGTGAGACCCTGTCTCTAATAAAATAATAAAAATACAAAAAAGGGCTGGGGATGTGGCCCAGTGGTCAAGTGCCCCTGAGTTCATCCCTGGTACCAAAAAAAAAAAAACAAAACAAAACAAAACAAAACAAAAAAAACTTCTAAACCAGAACACATAAGAAAACTATAGTTCATCTGGTTTGTCCTCCCCCTGGGGCACCCCCGGGGGGGGGGAGTCTCACTATTTCCCTTAATTGCTCATGCGTATACCTCATGGCCTGTATTCAGTCCCTCACTTTGTAATAGAAACCTCTTGTTCTCTGCCCTGGCCAAATACACCCCCCATGGGCTTAGAGAGAAGGCAGCATGTGTCCAGGTATCTCAGGAGAACTGAGGGAGTTAAGGGGCCGAGACTCTTCAGGCTTCAGGAGAAAGTTTCTTATGGCATTCAAGCTAAGAAACTGGTAACTTTCCCAGTCTTCCCCTGAGGGTCATTACTGCTTCAGACCCTCCAGGAGAGGGAGTAAATAAACTGTAGTTTAGTAATATTGAGCTGAAGAAGGGGCACCGCCTGATGCTGGGGTAGAAGGCACCTGGCTAGCCCAAGCTGATTTTGCCAGCACTTTCAGCTCCACACTGCCACCTTGTGGTCCAATGACAAACTCCAGGACACTGCTTTCTTCATGAGCTGAGCATAGGACTCCAAGGGAGGTGGTCCTGCCCTACCCCTCTCTCAAGATCATGTTTTAATTTTTTTCTTGCATATTACCATTATATTTTCCCCTAGGTAACAAATATTACCAGGATATTAAAGAGTTTTATTAGTGGATTTTAATCTTCTCTGGGTTTCAGACGCAGGAATGAACTGCTATAGCCTCAGCTGAATTTATGGCCCCTTGATAGATAAAAGGCCTATTTACATACAAAACACAGACAGGGTCATCTGGGAAGTTCCTGGCTGGTACCAGACTATGGAAAAAGCCGATCTGAAGAATCCCCATAGTCAACTGATCAGTGCCCCACCTGCCCCTCACCTCCTGCTCCTGAGTAGACTTTAAGGGACTGAGGTGCTATATGTCACAGTACACAGAATGGCACCAACATTTTACACAAGTGCCCCACCCATAGACAGACCTGTTCAGTTTCTCCTGGGCCTAGCAGTCAGGAATGGGATTGAGTGCAGAGAACCCCCTTCTTGCTTCCTGCCTCCTTGTGTCCCATCTAAACTCTTCCAGTCTGTCCATGAGTGCTTCCTGCAGGTCCTAAAAAGCTGTCATTCATAGATCCAAACAAGATCCACTATTTCTCTAGAAGCTTTCTAGAATGGGCCCCTGAGGCCCAGTGTCTGGTTATTCTCCATTGGTTTTTTGTTTTGTTTGTTTGGTTGGTTTGGTTTGTTTGGTACCGGGGATTGAACTCAGGGGCACTCAACCACTGGGCCATATCCCCAGCCCTTTTTTGTATTTTATTAGAGACAGGGTCTCACTGAGTTGTTAAGTGCCTCGCCATTGCTGAGGCTGGCTTTGAACTCACGATCCTCCTGCCTCAGCCTCCCAAAGTGCTGGGATTACAGGCGTGCGCCACCACGCCCAAATCCATTAGTTTTTAATAAGACAGAACCTGTTTTTGGGAAAAGATCAAGAGCAACTTTCCCATGGAGGAACAGCGGGGGTCCCAAAGCCACCCCACAAGTCCATTTCCCTTGTTCAGTGCCAAACAGAAAATACAGTAGTGGTGAGAAGGGGTGCTACTGAAGGCAAAGAGTAGATGAGCAAGGAGCTTTAGTCAAACTTGATCCCAAGTGGTCTCTTTTCTGAACTGTAGACCCTCCTGGCGCAGGGTCCTTGGAAATTACCCCCCAGAGACAATCTAGAACGAGGCCATCATTATCTTCTCTGACATCAGCTAAAAGTGCTATAGCCTATAGTCTTATAAATCCTTTGCAACAAAGTGACATTGCTACTTCTACTTAATAAATGGGGACAGTGCTGCTCAGAGATTGGACAAATAGATAAGTCAATACAGGTAGAAAAGGGGTGAATCCAAGACTCAAACCCAGATCTTTGGGGTGTAAAGATGGTGTTCATCTGCCTTTTAGACATCGTGAGGAGCAGATATTTACTTAGTGCCTGTTTACTGTAGGCATCATGGCCAGGAACTGTGGTCAGAAGATGGGCACGGGGTGGGGATGGCAGCAGCTTATGTGGGCAGAACCTCGCTGGCGTAGGAGTCTCCTAAGCCCAGCTCCACTCGGGCAGATGGACAGGGGTTTCCATGGGCTACGGAACCCAGTGAATGAGTCTGCTTGTCTTCCGAGAGCCTTTTTTCCATTAGGGCCTATGTCCTGGTGTCCAGTTCTCTATCACTAAAGGGCCAGGACTCAGCTCAAGCCCGTTTCTTTTAAGGAAGCCCAGGAGGCTTTTTAGAGCTGAGTGGCCTCTTTCTTTCTTTCTTTTTGGTACCAGGGATTGAACCCAGGGGCACTTAACCACTGAGCCCCACCTTCAGCTCCTTTTTTTAAAACAAAATTATTTAGAGATAAGGCAGGGTCTCACTGAGTTGCTTATGGCCTCTCTAAAATTGCTAAGCTGGCTTTGAACTAGCAATTCTCCTACCTCAGCCTCCTAAGCCACTGGGATTACAGGTGTGTACCACGGCGCTCACCTCTGGGTAGCCTCTTAAAGGAATGCATCTACAAAACTGTAATCACCCCTCAAAGCTTCCCTAGGAGCGAAGCAGAGAGTGAGCCTATTCCCTAGAGTTTTCTCAGATGCTCTTAGTTAGATTACTAATTCCTCACATCAGTATAGAGCTATGGGGTTACAAATCTCATTTACATCTACAATCCTGATTGTCCCTCATAACCGAGGTGGCAAGGTTAGCCAGCATTTTACTGATGTTGGTCATTGGTGGCAGCAGAACAAGTCCTGGCCTTTCAGCTGATGCTCCTTCTACCATCCAGCTGTCTCTTGGAATGACAGCTGGGGTGGGGAAACTACCCCATGATGTAAATCCCCCTGGAGATAAGGGAGAGCAGGGCAGAGTCTCAGATTCCTCCTTGCTCTGCTGTCTCTTCTGGCCTTGAAGAAGGATTCAACATCACAGAACTGAAGACAAAGTGTGGCAGAACCCACAGCCACCAGAACTGTTAAAGAGTATAAATGTCATTGCCATGAAAATTCAACAGTTCTTCTAGAGCTTGTGAATTTGATTCCCTTTGTGTCATCGCTTATGACACCACTTCCAGTCTGGCAAAGTCACAGAAGTTTAGAGCTGAGAAAGACCTTAGAGACCATCTCACCTGTTCAACAGGCGAGGAAGCAGAGACCCAGAGAGGGAGGTGACTTTCCAAGGCAGAGCTGAGATGAGAATCCTGGGCTCCTGACTCTGTCCCCGCATCCATTCAATTTATACTAGAAGTCCCACAGAACCTCAAGGATATCCAGAATTGTGACCACACACTCTTCCTTAAAGACATCTCCTCCATGCAGCCCCAGAGGAAGGAGCAGCAGGGACCCCTTGGGGAGAGGAGGGAGGGAAACCTGCCCCTGCAGCCTCTGAGGTTTATTCCTGCTCTTAATTTTACTGTGACCATTTCCACCTTATCCTTTCCTCTCTTTCTTCCCTGACTCTCCCAAGGTGGGCTGTACTACCGAGGATACACAACACTCCCCCTGACACCCATCTTGTGGGGGAGGAAATGGGGGAAAGAGGAACTGGCATTGCAGAGTTCCTACTGGGTAGCAGGTGCTGTACCAATCCTGCATCTCCCTTCCACAAACAAGAGGGCATAGCGGGTGAAGGCTCAATACACATTCACTTTGTTTCATGAAACTATCCACCCTATACAAAAAAATAATCTTTTTTTTTTTTTTTTAGGATCCAAGTAGGGTCCTTAGAGTTTTTTACTCCCTGCCCTGGGGTTGGGCTGGGATGTGCAAGTCAGGTTATAATGGGGACAGGTAGCTAAGGCATGAGACTAGCTTCTGAGTTCCTGCCACCTAGGGGACCCTCAGACAGAGGCACCCCAGATCTGGGGCACCACCTCCACCCTGTGGGTGTGTTCCCCGACACACTGGGAATATGGCAGGACCAGGAAGCAGGCCGTTTGATTCTCCCTGACTCTCAGCATGAGACTGGGAGCTAAGGAGGACAGGCTTCACATTAGGGCTGCTATGCTGGCCCCTTCGCCCTGCCTCAAATCGGGTTCCAGGGAACGCTAACCCTGACCTCCCAGCTCTTTACCCAGTGCCTGACATGGGCAGAGATACTCCACTGCTAGCCCTGGGGGCAGTGCCAGGCTCCAAGAAGTCTTCTCTAAAAGATGCTGGTCTCAGTGGTGGCTTCCCCGTCCTCCTGCTCTAAGTCCTTCAGTGACTCTGCAGGCCCTGGCCTCGAACTGAGGCTGAGGCTGAGGTTGGGTGGGCAGCTGGATCGGGTCAGCAGGGTGGTGCGGCGGCTGGAGAGGCTGCTGCCCGAGAGCTGTCTGCGCATGCGGGGCCGGGCTCCCCAGCAACAGGCAAGATGACACAGGGGGCGAGGTAACAGGTGGCTATTGAAGCCCATGTAGATCCAGGGTTTGCAGCAGCTGCTGATGTTGCCCAAAAGCATGGAGATGGTAAAGGCCAGGTTGGTGGAATCTGCCACAAGAGAAGCACAAGAAGCCTTAGGATGATGGCTTGAAGGGACCTGGGAGAGAGGTCAGCCCTCTGCTGAACAGATGAGGAAACCGAGTTCCATAGAGGAGAAGGGATTGGCTCAGGGTTCTGTAGCTAGAGAGGAGCACAGCTGGGGCTTGACCTGGGTTACCTGACTCCAGAGTCTCCCTCACTGATTCTGTTTGTTTTGTAACTTACTACAGGGTGAGAGCAGGAACTAAGTTTTAAGTTGAATTTAGGGTCCACAAGGGAGAGGACCAGCTCAAATAGGAGAAAATGGTTTTGTTCTAAAGCCTAGACCTTGAATCCCCTAATGTGTAGACCTGGGATGAGACAACTTCTTTTTTTTTTTTTTAAATATTTATTTTTTAGTTGTAGTAGAACACAATTCCTTTGTTTTATTTATTTATTTTTATGTGGTGCTGAGGATCGAATCCAGGGCCTCACATGTGCAAGGTGAGCGTTCTACCGCTGAGCCACAACCCCAGCCCTAGGATGAGACAGCTTCTATAAAACAGTATAAAATAACCAAGTGCAGGTCCCTTCTACTTCTGTTCCTGTGTTGCCCTCCAGATTCTATCTTTGCCTTTCAGGGCCAGCCCCAGTTATTCTGTCATTCAGTCACTGAATACATGTTGTACTGACTTTGTGGCCTTGTACCGGGACTTGGTAGGACAATCTGTGGAGCCTCACTGCTCCATAGGTCCTATGGCATCATTTCCAAGCACAGGAGAGAGGACAGCTTCTAGGTACCTCTGAGTATCCCATTCCAGTGCTTGTTCCATGTTCTCAGATTGCCCCTAGGGAATGCACTGGCCCCTTTGCAGGGAAAAAACAAATTTCTCTCTTAAGCAGTCAAAATGGGAGAGTGCCAAACTCTGACAAGATTCCTTCCAGATACAATCTTTCAATAGACTACATGAAACTCCCCAGACCAACGAGAAGACTGCAGGATGGGCACAGCCTCTTGGGTCCACCATGGTTACAGCTATGGCACAGATGGCTTTACTGAGTTAGTTTGCTTTTTCTAGGGGCTATAGAATGATTGAAAGCAATATCAGAGCTGGGAAGAAATTTAGAAGTAAACGTTCCAATTTTTATAGCACAGTAAGTAAGAACTGCAGCTCAAACCCAGGTTTCCCAGCCCTAAGGCAGAGACCCTGCACCCATCAGAGCTTCGACCTGCAAACTCAAAGACACAGCTCAAGTGCCTACTCTGTAGAGCATTGTCAACGCTTCAGGTAAACTGGCTCCTCCTGCACATCTCTCATGAGTGTGCTCAAGGGGTGGCCTCTTGTGGCCCAAGACAAGGGATGACATAGGGCAAGAGTGTTTGATAAGACACACAAATCAAAGAGGTAAGAAGCCAAAGGCATCTGGGCCGAGAAGGACCCAGTTCCCTCCATAACTCTAGGGCACAGGAGTGAATATGTGTGAGGGGGGCACGTCTACGTGAGGAGGAACCAGTCTCCAGTTTTGCCTAGTTAACCATGCGCTTCAGAAGACTTGGGGAGTTGCTTTGGCTAAGGGGGTTATATTCACAGCTGCTCCCTCAATATACAGTTAGTGCTCAGATTAAACTAGTGACTGTTGCTCTGCAAGTTCCTTGGCATAGGAGGCATCCGGGTGACTTGGCCCATCTGAGCCAGGTAGAGTAGGGGGCAGGAGATGTAGCAGGAAGCACCAGAGAGCATGGGCTCTGCTTCTCAGCCCTTGAGGACAGATCTACCCTAGCTGGTCCAGCAGAAACTCAGCTGACAGTGGGGGCAGGGACAGAGGCAGGGAGACAGACAGGCTCTGACCAAAAACCCAGAGCCAGGAGGCCAGGAGACCAGTGTGTTGTGAGGAGAACTGGGTGTACTAAAAAGTAAGTTTAAAGAAGTGAACCCCAGTCCAAAATGCTTTTGTTTTTCTGAGAGAACACATTGTCTGTATAATAATGCTCTGTTCCTGTACTCATCACTCAGGCCCCGGGGAAGTGGTAAATCACTCTACACAGGTGAAGAAGGAGGTGTTGGGGACAGGCTTATGAGGATGGTGATACTAAGGCAAGCCGGCAAGGCCACACTGGCTGATTGGCAAGAGGCCCATCTTCTCATATGTTCCTCATTAAAGGGACAAAAGGGACCTCACCCCTGGTGCCACTGGCTGAGTTGTGCCCACTCAGAGTAGAAACCATGCCATGGATAAAGTCGGGCTCATAAAAATATTAATTCAAGTCTTGGCTCCATCTCCTACTAGCAGTGGCATTTTGGACCAGTTATTTTGCCTCTCCAGCCTCAACTTATTCAGATGTACAATAGAGAAATCCACCCCACAGTAGCATGTGCTTGGCACCAGGAAGCTCTCCCTCCTTCTAGTCTGGCCTCGGCTACAGAGGGAGATCCCTTGTAGTTGGTTGGATTTAATATGCTTATTCCTTATAGGGTAATTTACAAACAGCCTCTTGTCCAGACTGATGTCAAATGGGTAGCTAAAAAGGTATATAATGGGACCATCATTGTCGGACATTATTTTTGCATTTCTCCTGCATGGTTGTGTTAAATTCACAGCCTTCCTCTATTTCAGGCCTCCAGAAAAGCAAAGCATTTGGTTCGAGTGTGTGGTAGGATGACCAAAGTGAGATTAGAAACAAACTCAAGGGGATAACTCCATACGGGCTGGTAGGAATTGGGAGCATGTGCTGGAGCTCTCCCTCCTTCTAGTCTGGCCTCGGCTACAGAGGGAGATCCCTTGTAGTTGGTTGGATTTAATATGCTTATTCCTTATAGGGTAATTTACAAACAGCCTCTTGTCCAGACTGATGTCAAATGGGTAGCTAAAAAGGTTATATAATGGGACCATCATTGTCGGACATTATTTTTGCATTTCTCCTGCATGGTTGTGTTAAATTCACAGCCTTCCTCTATTTCAGGCCTCCAGAAAAGCAAAGCATTTGGTTCGAGTGTGTGGTAGGATGACCAAAGTGAGATTAGAAACAAACTCAAGGGGGATAACTCCATACGGGCTGGTAGGAATTGGGAGCCTGAGCTGCTGACCATGAACTCTCAGGAAGCTTCCAGAGCAACCTGACAGGGCTTCCTTAAGGCTCGCACGGTGTACCCAGGATCCTGAGCTGTGTACCATGATGTGTGCTGTGCAGGAGCCCATACCATGAGGTGTGCTGCAGAGCACAGTCACTCCTGTCATGGGATGGCGCCCTGACAGGTCCTACAAGAGACAGAGACTGCTTGTGTTCCCATGCACAGTCCTGCCCTGCTTATGCTTGGGGAGCAGGAACGGAGGCACTTGGACACCACCCTCCAGCACTTAGGCTGCCCAGAGACAGGCCCTGCCTTCCTGAGAACAAGCTTACCTCCAAGGCAGTGTGTGAAGCTCTGGTATCTACCTCACCCCAGAAAAAGGCAAGTCCTGCCGTGTGCCAACTGAAACACAGAACTCTCGGGGTCCCACTTGTTTTTCATGTAAGAGGAAGGCCCTTCTTGTGGAGGCACTTTTAGAACCAGGGTTGTGAGCAGGGAGCAGGGCTGGGGTTGAGGAAAAAGACAAGGAGGCAGAAGACATAGGCTCGAAACTTCACTTTGCCTCTCCCTAGCTGTGTGGCCTTGGGCAAGTTATGGTTCCTCTCTGAGTCTCCATTTCTTCATTGACACAATGAAGGGGCACTTGACCACTGAGCCACATCCCCAGCCCTATTTTGTATTTTTATTTAGAGACAGGGTCTCACTCAGTTGCTTAGTGCCTCGCCTTTTCTGAGGCTGGCTTTGAACTTGCGATCTTCCTGCCTCAGCCTCCTGAGCTGCTGGGATTATAGACGTGCACCACCATGCCTGGCTGAACTTGAAATTTGAGGGTTGTCATGTATCAGCCCTAATTAATGGGAAGTGGCCATTGAGATGAAGCTCAAAGTGATGTCCAGGTACTGGAGGGAATAGTGCTAAGAGAGACAGTTTCTGGGCCACAAATTGTCATCCTGGACCAGATCATTTGAAAAAAAAAAAAAAAAAAAATCCTTTCAACTCTAGAATCCTTGGATTCTAAAGCCCATTTGGCAAACTGGAACTTGGTTGGGCAAATCTGCCTACGGTTACGCTTCATTAGCATCACATGGTATTTTTAAATTGTTAAGTTAGATATCAAAATGTTAAAAATCAGGAAATTTCACATAAAAGATACATAGCCTTGGTAGGCCGGGTGGGAGTTGTATCTGTCCCTCTTCACATGGGAAAATGTTATGGTTTTTATGTTTGTCCTCCAGAATTCATATGTCAGAAGCATAATCCCCACAGCCATATGTCTATTATATTTGCAGGTGCGACCTTTGGGAGGTAACTGGGTCGTGGGGCTCTGCCCTCATGAATGGACTAATCCATTCATGGGTTGATAGATTAATGAGTTATCAAGGAAGTGGGTTTGTTATCACAAGAACATTTCTTCTATTAACGTCAGTTTGGCTGTCTCTTCCAAGCCCTGTTATCACGTGATATCCTGTGCCACCCTGGGACTCTGCAAAGAGTCCTTCACCAGATACAGACCTTTGACTTTGGCTTTTCCAGCCTTCAGAGCAGTAAGAGCTAAACTTCCTTCTTTTATAAGTCACCCAGTCTCAGGTACTCTGTTATAGAAACAGAAGATGGACCAAGACAAACAAACACCAAATTTCCTATTTGCTGCACTCATTTGTCACCTACCTGGTCCTGGGAGGCATGGTAACCCCTGCCCTAACCCTACTGTCCTCCTTTCCCACTCTTTCCTACCTCACTACCCTGAATAAACCATATACTTGCCTTCATCAGGGGCATCCTCATCCCACACAGACCACATCTGGACACTGAAGAAGGGTGCCCAGCAAGCGATGTACGCCAGAACGATGATGAAGGTCATCTTCACCGTTCGGATCTTGGCCCGAGAGATGGTGCTGATGCTGCTGACCCGAGATGGTAGCCCCCGAGTGGCCGCAGCTGGGGCAGAAGGTGAAGACTTGTCCCAGGTCCTCCAGCCGCCTCCTTCCTCCCTCCCAGCCTGTGTCTTGACTTTTAGGTTCTTACAGATCTCATGGCAGATGAGGCTGTAGCAGGCTGTAAGTATGGCCACAGGCAGGACAAAGATGGCCAGAGTGGTCCAGGTGATGTAGGCCCGTGGCCCCCAGGAGAAGCGGAAATCAGCCCAGCAGTCCAGCACCCCTGTGCCCTGGATCACCTCCCGCAAAGAAAAAATGAAGACTTGAGGGAGGCTAAGGATGGCAGCCAGCAGCCAGGGAGCAGCGATGAGTGGATAAGTGGATTGGCTGGGCTGCTGGAGGCTGCGCAGGGGATGACAGACAGCCAGGTATCGGTCCACTGTCATGGCCAGCAGCATGTAGGTGGAGGCAAACATGCTGAGCACCTGCAGGTACTTGATAGCCCGGCAGAGGAGGTCAGGACCCTGGAAGCGGTAGGTGATGTCCCAGAGCAGCTGGGGCAACACCTGGAAGAGTGCCACACCCAGGTCAGTCAGGGCCAGGTGCAGCACAAACAGGTGCATTCGGGAGCGCTTGCGGCCTGGCTGGCCCAGGGTCAGCAGCACAGCCAGGTTGCCCCCTGTGGCCAGCACCAGGACAGTAGCCAGGATGCCAATCTCCACTTTGGCCACTTCCTCATCCCGGCCCAGCCAGGGTGTTGTGGCATTGGGGGCAGAAAGGGTGCCCCTGGGGTTGAGTATGGCAGTCCAAGAAGGCTCCAAATCCATGGTCAAGGTTTGCTGGGGGTGGGGGGATGGAGAGAGGGTGTGAATGAAGTATGGCGGAGAAAGTTTGAGAGAGAGAAAGAAGAATGGGAATGATAGGGAGAAGGCTGGAAAGCAGGAGGTAACAATTCCAAGGACAGGGATAGAGAGAGGAGGGAGAATGGGATAAGGAAGGAGAAAACAGAGCTGCCCCCAGAGTGGGCAGGGGAACCCAGGAAAGAAAACACAATCAGGCAGATGGATGTGGGGATGGGAGGGGCAGAGGAGGCTGTGCAGGGTGAGCTGTCCAGGTAAGGAGAGACCTGGGCCAGCTGCCACTTCTCCCCAAACCACCCCAAATTCACTTTCTTCCAACTTCTCTGTAAGTGGAGAGCGGATGCCTCTAAGCCTGCTCAAAGGTGCAATCCAAGATCACAGGTGTCGCCCGCCCACAAGGCTGCAGGCTCCAGTCTAGAGGCGCGCTCTCACCAGCGAGCGGAGGGCCGGCTGGAGCCCAGCGGGTTTTATGTGCTTCCAGCAGAGTCCAGGGGCCCGGGCTCCCGGGTTGGCTCCTGCAGCGGGAGGGCGGAGAGAGGCTCACTGGCACCCACCAGGCAGCACTGAGAGACTGCTGGGGGAGGGGGCAAGACGGGAAGAGGAGCAGGGGGCGGGGGCCCAGGGAAAGGGACCAAATAAAAAGAACCCAGCAACGCTAGCAAGCTCTCACCAGCCGGCAGGACCCACGGACTAGCAGACAAACTTCTCTACACTGCACCCTGGAACCTCCGACTCTCTCCAGACAGATGCGCACCCGGTGTGTGTGTGTGTGTGTGTGTGTGTGTGTGTGTGTGTAAGAGGCGGCCTCTTCCCACCTACGCAGAGACAGTAAGGCTGGCAGCGTTGTAGCACGCCCCCTGCCTGGGGTTCCCGTTTAGCCCGCGAAGGATCTAAAATCTTCCAGGTGGCACATCGCTAGGTGGAGCTGTCACTTAGGAGCAACATCCTACTGCCTCAGGCGAAGGACTATGGGGTGGGGAAGAAAAAGTGAAGATGTTCATGGGGAAGGAGAGTGGAGGTGGAGGGATGGAAGGAGCTAGACCTGGGAGCCCTGGTAGGACAGGAGGAGAAGGCAGGGGAAATTCCGAGTATTTTCGGCTAAGGGAAATCTTAAATCTTGTCCTGTCCTGAGTACTTTTCTTGAGCTAGGTGTTTCCAAAATATATAAACGCAATTAACCACACTGTGAGACAGAAACTCGAGCCCTGGAGAAGTTAGACAATTTGCCCTTGAAGATTACAGAACCAGGAAGCAGTCGAGGTAGGACCCCAACCATCCCAGCGCGCTTTGTCCAAAACATAGCTGCAGCATTTGCATTAGGTCCAATAGACTGACATCGTTGTATGAGAGGTGGTGCTGAGGGTACAGGTAAAGTAACCACCACCAGACCAGAGAAACTTAGACGTCAACGGAGGTCTTGCATGGTGTTGCAATTCACTCCATCTTCCGTGAGTTCACATACACAAAATGCATTATTGGGACGCTCTAGTGCAGATTTTGTTAGGAGTGACAATAGTGTGGTCCGAGAATCTCAGGAAGGGCAGGATCTGTAATGGTAGGGAGGTCCTTGGTCTTGCCTTTAGTCCATCTGGATTCAAACCCTTTACAATGTTTCCCCCCCCTGCACATCCAATTAACACCACTTCTGGAAGTTCTACATCCTGTATATTTCTTTTAAAATTTTTATTGATGATTATTGTACAAATTCATCTCCTTTTGTGCTCTTCAGCCCAAGATTCCACTTTCTCAAGGAATTTGCTCTTTATGAGTGATTATTTTCAGTCTCTCTACCAGGTCACACCTATATGCTCTAGTACTATACTTTAAAAAGATAATTCTAACTCCTCCTCAGACACTATGCCAACTCCAACTGTGGTAGTCCCTTCCCCTTCCCAGTGAAACTTCTCAAAAGGGCTGTCTGTGTTTGTCTCCACTTCCTTGCTCCCATTCATTTCTGGATGTAGTCACTTAAAATGCATGTTTAAAAAATATTACGTAAGTGACATCATACTACATGTACTATTCTGGAACTTGCTTTTAAATTCTACATGATTTCTGAGATCTGTTTATGCTGATACATAGGATAGATCTAGTTCATTCTTACCTTCTAAGCATGTAAATATAGTACCTTTTATGTACCCATAATTCTATTTTATAATTTAGGTTATTTCCAGGTTTTCCTCACTATTTATTTATTATTTCTATGTGGATATATTTCTTTTAAAATTTTTATTGATGATTATTTTACACATTTATGGGGTACAACATGAAGTTTTGATTCATGTACATGTTTGCTTAAATGCCACACGAGTTTTTTTTTTTTTAATTTTTTTAAATTGCAGGTGGACACAATACCTTTATTTTATTTATGTGGTGCTGAGGATCGAACCTAGGGCCTCACACATGCGAGACAGACGCTCTACTGATGAGCCATAGCCCCAGCCCCTACAATGAATGCTTTTATGTCTCTTTGTGTTCACATGTCTGAATTTCTCTCAGGTATTTATCTAGAAGTATGTACTGGGTATAAACATTGTTGGCTCATACAATTATGAGCTTTCAATTAGATAGGCCATATCCTAAAATTTTAATCTCTAAATTAATTGTCCCAACAGTTGTATTTTAGTTTTCAAACGTTCTCATAATCATGCTTTTAAATTTTTACCAATATTATAAGTGTGAAATAGATTCTCACTTTGCTTTTGTATCTCTCTGGTTACAAGTTATGAGCATCTTTGCATGTATTTACTTGTTTGGATTTCCTTCTCTGTGAATTTTTCATATCCTCTGCAAGACGTTAATTAGGTTGTTTTTCTTATGGATTTGCAGCATCTCTCTATATGTTCTGATATGAATACTTTATCTATTCTCATATGTTGCAAATGTCTTCTCTAATCTACTTATCCTTTAACTTTGTGTGGGATCATTTG
>CM046669.1:39103045-39120545 GCA_025594165.1 Tamias sibiricus
GGTATCTACCCTCAGCAGTCTATTTTTTAGTATAGCAGCCAGACTAAAATGAAAAAAAGATCCAGTCAAAAGCTTCCAATAGTTTTTCCATTTTACTCAGATCAAAAGCCAAAGTCATTAGTGGGGGTATCTTGGGAATTACAATTAATATCTTCAACTTATAACAACCTAATTTAACTTATTACACTAAGTAACCACTTAGAATATAACTCAAATAGATAATAAATAGGAAAGAAAAAGGGAATCATAATAATATACTATAAAACAACAACAACTAAAGGGCTGGAAGTGTAGTTCAGTGGTAAAGTGCTCATCAAGCAAGTACAAAACACTGGCTTCAATCCCCCACACCACCAGAAGCAAACAAACAAAAACAAAGAAAACACAAAAACAGACAGTAATGGAGATAATGAGGAACAAAAACACAAGATACAGAAAACAACAAGAAAGGACACTACCAAGAAAACAAGTACAGTAGGGTGAAAATATCTGCAAATCATATAATAAGGAGTATCTATAATAAGTAGTTAATATCCTGAATGTGTCAAGAACTCTCACAAACAACAACAAAAAGACAAATAATTAAATTTTAAAACAGGCAAAGGACTCAAATACAATTCTTCAAAGAAGATACACAAATGGCTATTATGAAAGGATACTCAAGATTAATCATTAGGAAAATGCAAAGCAAAACTACCACTTCACACCTAGGATGGTTATATTTTTAAAAGTAGAAAATAACAAATGTTTGTGAGGATGTGGAAAAATTTGAAAAGCTTATACATTAATGGTGGAAATATAAAATGATGATACTGCTGTGGAAAATAGAAAGACAGTTACTCAAAATGTTAAAACATTTCATTAAAGTATGATTTACCAATTCTACTTCTAGGTATACCCAAAAGAACTGAAAGCAAGGCCGTGTCAGTGGCACACACTACTTGGGAGGCTGAAGCAGGATGATCACTAGTTCAAAGCTAGCCTGGGCAACTTAGCAAGACCCTATCTCAAAATAAAATTTTAAAAGGGCTAGGGATGTATCTCAGTGATAGAGCACTTGTCTAGGACATGCAAGGATCTGGGTTCAATCTCTAGTACAGCAAAAATAAAAATAAGATTAAGGCAGGGGGGTGGGGGGAAGAACAATAACAACAACAAGAATTGAAAGCAACGACGCAAGCAGAAACTTGTACATCAATGTACATAGCTGCATTATTCACAATAGCCAAAGGTGAAAACAACCATAATGGTTATCAACAGGCAAATGGATAAATAAAGTGGTATATATATGAAATAGATTTCAGTCATAAAAAGGATTGAAGTACTGGTACGTTCTATAACATGAATGAACCTCAAAAACATTAAATTAAGTAAAATAAGCTAGATACAAAAGGACAAACATTGCACAATTTCACTTATATGAAATATCTAGAACAGGCAAATTCATAGATAGAAAGTAGAATAGAATAGAAATTACTAGTTTACCAGGAGAGAGAATGGGAGACAGACTTTCAGTATAGGGTTATGGAAAAGTTTTGGAAATAGATATGGTGATGGTTGTATAACATTGTGAATGTACTTAATGCCAATGAGTTCTGATCCTAAAGATGTTTAAAATGACAATCTCTTGTTATATACCATAATTTTTTTAAAATTTTTTTTTTTAAATTTAAAATTTTTACCATAATTTCTTTTTAAAAAGTCAAAGTCCTTACAATCACATCCAAACCTCCAAAATCCTCAAAATGTCCTATGAAGTCACAGGGACCTGATGTTTCATTATCTCTGAATGCATCTCCAACCACTATTCCTCTGGCTTTCTCCACATTCATGCCTCCTCCTTGATGTTTCTTGAACACACTGGCCATAGTCATACTCACAGCCTTTGCATTTGCTGATCCCTATGCCTGAAATGGTCTTCCCACTTATCTTCATGACTCACATCCTCTCTCCAATGTTTTTGTTCAAATATCAATCACTCTCTCTGTGAGGACTTCCCCATCTACCCCCACCCCAAACTGCCGGCTCTCCCCCCAAAACATCCCTATTGCACTCTTCTGCTATGTGTTTCTCTATAGAATTTGAACTATCTGGTTAATATATGTTCCACAGATTTTCAGTCTCTTCTACTAGAATGTAAACACCATAGAGGCAGGAATTTTGAACTGTTTTGTTTAGTACTGTATCCCTAACAGGCACATATTAAGCAATCACTAAATAATTGTTAAATTAATCTTCATTAAATGATTCTCTCCAGCAAATGATTCTAAATACTAATATCAGACTGTTGATATAAGACTTGCCACTTCTTAAACCTTCAAAAACTAGAGAGGGCTCTATTTTTACTCTAAAGTCTATTCTATCCATCTAAATATATTTAAAGTCTGTTACTTTATTACTGACTCCCCCATTTTGCTATGTTTAATTTAGCATTGAAAATCTTTCTTACTATTCCTGTAAAGTTTAAAGTTTTCGGCTGAGGATGTGACTCAGCGGTAGAGAGCTCGCCTAGCACCTGCGCGGCCGAGTTCAATCCTCAGCACCACGTAAAAATAAACGAATTGTGTACAACTAAAGCAAATAAATAAATATTATTAAAAAAATGGTTAGGGATGCGGCTCAGTGGTTGAGTGCCCCTGAGTTCAAAGCAAATAAATAAATATATTTTTTTAAAAAAGTTTAAAGTTTCATTTAAATTCAAGTTTCCTTATTCACTTTAATAGATGACAAAATTATGTACTGAAAAAGATTATATAATGATTGGTAAAGCAAGGCTTCTAATTTCCAACACAATTTCCTCAAAAATTTTTTTGGATTGATATATAAAACATGAAAATTGTACATATTAATGAGGGACCTGCAACACAAACACTGGCCAAAATGCGAGCCTATTTTTCTCAGTAAGGAAGAGAAAAGGAGGCAGATGAAATAAGAATAAAAACCTCTACCCGCACCACTTTGCCTTCTTCCTCCGGTACAGTGGGAATGGGGCTGGGACAGAGGATCGTCCCCAGAATGCCAGAGCAAAGAGGAGGTATTACCATCCCAGGCGGGCGGCACCGTCCAGCCTATCACTGAGACCAGAACTTGAGAAGTTGGAGCGGGGGTGAGAAACATTAGGAAGACACTCCAAAAACTTAAAAGGTTAGAGGAAAAGGTTTTATCTAAATTGGTAGAAATTGCCCAATAAGTTTATAATAACAAAGATCCTCCTGAAGAAAGACAAACCAAAAGAATTACTAAGGTCTTATTGACTGCCACCAAATGACCTAATGCCCCTTCTAGAAGGCCACCTACTGCAAGAGGTAAAAAAAAATTTTAAAAAAGAGACCAATGTGCCTACTGTAAAAAAAAAAAAAAAAAAAAAAAAAAAAAAGACATCAGAAAAAAAATTGCCTACAGAAAGCCCGGAATTCCAGACCCTCCAAACCGAGGTGAGGAAATATTCTTTCTATACTGGATGAGGACTGACAGGACAGAGGCTCTATTCCAATAAGCCCCCAAGAGCCTATGGTCACCTTACAAGTAGGGGGCAAACCCACAAAGTTTCTGGTAGACACTGGAGCTATCAGTGCTACAGCAATCCGGAGAACCCCTGTCAAAACAAAAAATCCCTATACAAGGAGCCACTGGAAAAACCCAACATTGCTCTTGGACAAGAGCGAGAATCACAGATTGTCAGAACTCCAACAAGAGGTTCCAAAAGTATGGGCCAAAACAAACCCCCCCGGGGTTAGCTACCCACCGGGCTCCCATCATTGTACAACTGACTAGCAGTGCTACTCCTGTAAAAATTAAACAGTACCCCATCAGCCATAAGGCACGATTGGGAATTGCTCCACATATTAATAAACTAAAAAAGGAGGGAATACTGTGCCATGCAAATCACCATGGAATACTCCCCTCCTGCCAGTCCAAAAGGCCGGAACTGATGATTATCGCCTGGTCCAGGACTTAAGAGAAGTCAATAAACGGGTGAAAACTATCCACCCCACGGTGCCTAATCCTTATACATTGCTGAGCCTGTTGTCTTCAGAGTACCAGATCTATACAGTAGTGGACCTGAAAGATGCCTTCTTCAGCCCTCCTCTGGCTGCGGTAAGTCACCCTATTTTTGCCTTTGAGTGGACTGATCCTGAGGGGGGATTTTCAGGACAACTAACCTGGACTAGACTACCACAGGGGTTTAAAAACTCTCCCACATTATTTGACGAGGCCCTCAGTCAAGATTTACAGGAGTTCTGTCTACATCATCTAGAGACTGTACTGTTACAGTATGTAGATGACCTGCTCCTGGCCTCCAAAACTCTGCAAGAGTGCAAAAGTTCCACTCGGGACTTACTAAGCACTTCACAGAAACTCGGATATCGAGTATCTGCCAAAAAGGCTCAATTGTGTACCAAAAAAGTTACATACCTGAAATATAAATTGCAAAAGGGTCAGCGATAGCTATCTAGTGAGTGGGTCCAAACGATCCTCCAAATTCCTTCTCTACTACTAAAAGACAAGTACGTGAATTCCTGGGAACTGCGAGATACTGCCGCCTGTAGATCCCAAGATTTGCTGAAATTGCTCAGCCCTTATATGAAATAACGAAAGGGCAAAGAGAGGAAATTAAATGGACTGAGATAGAGGAAAAGACATTCCAAAACCTAAAAAAAGCCTTGATCAAAGCTCCAGCCTTGGCCCTCCCAGACATTACTAAGCCATTCCACTTATATGTTACAAAAAAAAGAAAGAAAGAAACAACAAAGGGTGTTCTAACTCAAACCCTGGGGCCATGAAAAAGACCAATAGCCTATTTTTCTAAGCGCCTAGATCCTGTGGCTACAGGATGGCCCAACTATTTGAGAGCAACAGCTGCTTCAGCTTTACTAGTAAAAGAAGCCTCAAAACTAACTCTGGGGCAGGAACTCATGATCATTGCTCCTCATGCAGTTGAGACTATATTAAAAGACTCCCCCAAAAAGATAGATAACAAATACCAGGTTGACACATTACCAAACCTTGTTGCTAAACCCACAACGAGTAAAATTCTCAGCTACTACAACCTTAAACCCAGCCACTTTACTTCCTGACGATGATCTGTCTCAACCTGTACATGACTGTCTAGACATATTACAGCTTCCAGGGAACCAGACCTGATCTACAAGATGTCCCCTGGGAGAAACTGGAGGAAACCCTCTTCACAGATAAAAACAGTTTCATGATAGATGACATCAGGTATGCCAAAGCGGCTGTAGTCACCAATGACAAGGTAATCTGGGCCCAAGTGTTGGGACATGAGACCTCAACTCAAAGGGCAAAACTTATAGCTCTAACTCAGGCCCTCAGGTTTGTAAAAAACAAAACTGCCAACATTTATATGGACAGTGGGTATGCTTTTGCTACAGCTCATGTGCATGAAACCATCTATAAAGAGAGAGGTTTATTAACCTCAAGAAAAAAGATTATTAAAAATGTTCCAGAAATTCTGGCCTTGCTAGAAGCCATTTGGCTACCAAAAAGAGTTGCTATCATACATTGCAAGGCCCACCAAAAAGGAAAATTAGAGAAACAAGAAAACAATTTTGCTGATCAAGCCGCCCTAAGACCAGTGGGGCCATTAACTATTCTTCCAGTCCTCCCCGAGCAGATCCTGCCTTCACAGCCTATTTATTCTGAACAAGATAAAACCAAAATTAAGCAGCTTGATGCCCACAAAGACTCTGATGGGTGGGCTATACTCCCAGACAGCAGAGTTTACCTACCAGAAGATATCGGCCAAGCCCTCTTCCATCACCTACATCAAGAGACCCATTTGGGTAAAACCAACATGATTGACCTGCACGAGATGAAGTACCACTTCCCAGGACTTTACTGAAGTAAAAGTCAACAGGTGTAGATATAAATATTTATTGTTTTTGTAGACACCTACTCCAGGTGGACAGAGGCATTTCCCACCTAAACAGAAACTGCCCACATTACAAGAGATTATTCCCAGATTTGGCCTCCCCTTATCTATAGAGACCGACAATGGCCCTGCCTTCATGACAAAAATAACTAAATCTTTGTCTGAAACCCTAGAGATTAATTAGAAACTCCACTGTGAAACTTTAACCAAGTTAATTTTAGAGACTGGCAAAACATGAGTAGACCTCCTTCCCTTTACTCTCCTTCATGTCTGCTGTAATTCCTATAAACAGGAAATAACCCCTTTAAAATTATGTTAAAAAGACCCCCACCTTTGTTAATGTCAGTGCCCAGAAAGTTAATATAACTACTTGCCATTAGAGAAACATACCTAAATTAACACTGGCTGATTTACTAGGCCCAAAACTTTGTTTTCATACCTCTAGCTTCAATCTCCAATACTCGCCCTACTAAGAGTCTTGTACCAGAAACATCATCCCATCAAGGGGTTATACCTGATTGCCCCCAAAGGGACATGGTTTGCCTGTACTTCTGGTCTAACACCTTGCCTTAATCTATGGTTATTTGGTCAAACTAGGACAAAAATGCAAACAAAAATGCAAACTCCATGGGCTGAATTCTGTGTCACTGTCCACATTGCTCCTCAAGTATTATAACGGACAAGCAGAAGCAGAACATTTTGAAACAAACAGAGTCAAAAGGGCAGCACCGGTACTGGTACCGTTGTTGATAGCAACTGAAATAGCAGGCTCTACTGCTGTAAAAACAACAACATTAATACTCCAAGGTCAAAATTATAAATTGCGCAGTACCCAGATAGACAAAGACATATCAAAATTTAAAAAGTCTGTATCCAGGCTAAAAAAATCCCTAAACTATTTAGCAGAGCTCACCCTACAAAATAAAACAGGTCTAGATTTGCTGCTCCTAAAACAGGGTGAATTGTACATGACATTAAGAGAACAATGCTGCCTTTATGCTAATCATTCAGGTGTCATCAGAGATATTTTGTCTCTAGTAAAGAAGAGACTAAAAGAAAGGGAGGAAACCCACAAAAACCAGAAAACCTGGTATAAACGTTGGTTCTCCTGGTCTCCATGGCTTACTACTTTAATCAACACTATAGCTGGTCCCCTGCTTATTATACTTTTAATACTTATGTTTGCTCCATGTGTAATAAACTGTGTAAACAACATACATTAAACAAAAAATCCAATCTGTCAAACTCATGATATTGCGTGCCCATTATGATCAGTTGACCTCTAGAAACTTAGATAAATTAGACACAGATGTGTAACGACAAAGATTTGTCTATTCCCATAAGACCAATAGAAAATGTGATAAGAGAACTAAAGGGACTCCATCTTGTTCTTCAGCAGCCATCTTAGGAGTTCCGAGAAATAGTTCTGTTTCTCAGAAATAATAGAATACGGAAAGTCCTGCCTGTGTACCCATTAATCGTTACATAGCATAATATGCTTGACAGCATAACAACAGCAATTCCTATACAATGTAAAATTGCTCTCTTTGGTTTCCATTTTTCCTTGGCAAATACCTTGTCAGAGATTGGTTGTCTAGACATTAGTAAGCATTCTCTAACATGTACTCAACTAGGGTCATCTTGACCCCATTCCCTTCTACTTGATCGTTGCTATATCAACCTGGAAAGTCCCATGGGAAATATTATTGTACCCATTGCTTTGTCTTGCTAACTGCCTAGATTCAGCTTCTGTACTGTGGCTTGCTTGCATTGGATGAAACCCTGCAATTAAATATTCCACCCTATGTAATTTTGCTCTTTATAAACCCTTGAAAAATCACTGCCGACACGCCATCTTGTCACACTGTGTGATGTGTAAAGATGGTGGCAGCTGATCAGCTTAATAAAGGCTTTTTATTGGCTCAAGTGTGACGTGGCTTAGAGTTTTAATTGACATTATGCTAGATATAACATTTTTGGTACAACAAGAGATACTACCTTTTCTGTGTATCTCTAGTAATGAGCATAATGTACAGTACCTGATAGTAACCAATTAGTTGAATTGAATTCTGCAAATACCTGCTACTACATTTTCCTTACTATAATTTTTAGGACTTTTTCTTGTGATATACCAGTTTTCTTAAAGGAAAAGTCATCTTCACCAAATCCCTAAATAAGGTTACTTATTCAATGAGTAAAACATCCAAATAATCCAAAAGCTATGGTGTTAAACATTACTTTTATGTAACATCCTAGCATCCATCTTTTCTTATTTAATCATTAGATTAAGTGCAATATACCATTTGAAACTGGTATCATATTGCCACAAATCCAGGCCTCTTACCTTGATCTTTTAGGAGCTATTATTTCCCTCTTGATCTCTAACCTTATATTGTCTAAGATCTGCGAGGGACTTATTCCATCTACACGGAGCCCATCCCTTTTTAAGGCCAAGCAGACACAGAATTGGCATCTCTTCAGTATCGTGCTTCTCACTGACATAAGGAATTGCTCTCGAAGATTCATTTTCCTCAGGTATAATAACACTAGTTAAAGGTATTGTGTACAACTAAAACTAAAAAATAAATCTTGAAAAAAAAAAAAAAAACGAAATAAAGAGTGGATACATGCTTTGCCACAGATGAACCTTGAAAAAATTATGCCAGGTGGAAAAAAACAGTCCCAAAAGATCACATATTGTATGATTCTATTTAAATAAAATGTCCAGAATAGGCAAACTTAGAAAGTAGATTAGTGGTTACTGAAGGCTGGTTGTAGGGGAAGTCAGAGATTGATTACACATAGTGAAGGGATTTATTTTGAGGGCTATGAAAATGTTCTAAATTTAGATTGTGGTGCTGGCTGCATAACTTTTGTGCAGAAACTAAAAAAAAAATTGGCTTATTTAAAAATGGGTGAATTTTGTGGTATGTCAAATATTTCTCACTGAGAGCTGTTTGAAAAAGAGAAAGAAAAAAATCAGCCACACGGAGTAAGCTCAGCAAACCTAAAGTAGGATAAACACAACAGAACAGGCTTCAGCATATATCATAGTTAAACCGTAGAAAAAGCTTGTGGAATTTAGTGAAGGCAGTAACTTTAAAGACCATTTAGACTATTTAGACCCTTTAGTGTGTTGAAGAAGGAAGGTAGAGAATTAGTGAGCTAAGTCAATTTAAGGAGTTACATTCAGTTAAGTATGAGGAGTTACATGAATAACCATGAACCTGAGTTGAGGGTTTCAATGAGAGCATCTAATTGTTTTCACACACGGTGCTTATGCAAGTGAGCTGGGAACAAATCTCTTATATGGTAATGGAACTTTTTAAATTTCATATTTTGTAGGTTATGGCATTGAGAAGGTTCAAGGTGTGATCAAGATATTGTATGGCTAAGATGCTTTCGTAGAATATGCCATTGGCAGTGAAAAGAGGGAGAATCCAAGCTGTTGAATGGGTAACTGACATAAAGGTTAACGAGGGTCGAGGGGCGTTCTGATCTCATAAGAACTTGAATGTTATAATGACCACAACTCTCCATGGAGAAATGCAAAAGAGTACTGGTAATTTAACAGATAAGTAGGACCCAAAGAGATTTACATAAACCATTTTGTAGTCTAGCCCTCACTTTTCAGTAAGATCAAATTTAACTAATACACCGTTGAATGTGTAATACCTGTGCTAGCTAAAATACAAATCTCTCTTAAAATAACCATTAGTGGCCTATTCATTCCATGACTTAGAATATCTGGCTCTCATTAAATCTTGAAATGTTCTCATTAGTCTCTGTATGGCTGTTTCGCAAATATGTGGACTCGTAGTTCTAAGATATGATTGTTCTTTAACGGAACATATTTTCACTCAGTAATTTATTTACTCAAACACCATTCACAAACTTAATATTGAGTTGACAAAGGTTAGAAAAACATTGTTTTGGGGTAAGTGCTCCTCAGAAAATAATCCATTTTGTATTGCAGTATTGAATTTTAATCATTTTGAAGGTCTTTATAAATAAATACAGATGTTCTCTATGTTATAAATAATAAATTTATTTCTAACATGTTGACACTATGGTTTTCACTTCTCTGAATAATGTACTACTTACTCAAATAATCTCACAGTGAATAAGAACACAGATTCTAGAGGCAGATTGATTAAATTTGAATCCTGGCTCTACTAACTAGGGGATCTCTGTGTTTTGGCTTCCACTTCTAAAATTAGGATAAGCTGGGCGCGGTGGCTCAGGCCTGTAATCCCAGCACTTGGGAGGCTGAGGCAGGAGGATCACGAGTTCAAAGCCAGCCTCAGCAATGGTGAGGCACTTAGCAACTCAGTGAGACCCTGTCTCAAATAAAAATACAAAAAAGGACTGGAGATGTGGCCCAGTGGTCAAGTGCCCCTGAGTTCAATCCCTGGTACCAAAAATAAATAAAATAAAATAAATAAAATTAAATTAGGATAATACTACCATGTTACCAAAATCATGAGAATATTTTGGAAAGTGAGATAATTACTGCCTAGTGCATAGTAACAGCTACTTAAATGTTAATATCATACTACCAGAAATCTCCACCTACATTGCATTAAGGTTTCCATAAAGAAATTTTATCAATTTGTAAATGTTTCAATGTATCTTCAAAGACATCACTTAGGGGTGTGATTGCTCACTTCGCCAGAAATGTATTTATCTACTTTCTTGACCAGGAGGGTGGAAAGCAAAACTCCATGAAATAATGACTGATTTAATTTTAAAACTGATTTAATTTTTTTTGTTCTAGTTCCATAAAAACACATTATCCATAATTTTTCCTTCCAGAGTCAGATTAAGGCTAAACAGTAGATACTGAATTAAGAACATGTAGCCAACTGAACAAAGGAAGGGAAAATATTCACATTCAACTATTGAGACACTGAAGATGCAGTGTTTGTTTTTTTTTTTTTTTTTTTTTTTTGTTTTTGTTTTTTTTTTTTTAAGATACAGTGATTTTTTGTTGTGGTAAAGTAGCTCTGTATTTTCACATTGTTTCTTTTCTGCTTCTCATGGACATAACAATAAAATCCATGTTTAAACTTCTTCTAACATCTACATTTTGAGAGGTATCATTAGTTTTTCTAAAGTTTGTTGTAACTTACTTGAATCACTTCTTAAAATTTTTCTTCTTTTAGCCAAACTGGATATTTTCTCCTACAGATTCCTCCATTCAGTCTGAGCCCAGCAATTGTTGTATTTTCTTCATACACAAAGGCTCCAATTAGTCTGCAAAAGAAAAATTTAACAGACCTCTTCATCATCTATTCTTTCAGGCTGAACAGCTTGGTTTTGGCATTCTGCCGCTGAGTCCTAATATTGTTTGTGATGCCAAATTGGAACTCAAAAGAAAACAAGACAGAGTCACTGTTCACCTCAATCAACAGGCAGAATAAGGCAGATAGGTTATGTGTAGAAATTCCATGTCATGTACATGCTTATTATAAGATTTACTAAAAGGAGGCAGCCTTCTTTACAATATTGAATTAACAATATGACTAACATGGAAACAAATAGAAATGGACTAAGGAAAACTTAGTTTCAAATGGTAAGATATGAGAAATTTAAATGGGCTGTCCCAAACATGACTGTCCATTTTACCAAGCCACATGGTTCACCTTCATCTCTCTATACATCTAATATAAAATGCTCTATTTTTTAAAAAAAAATATTCTTTTTTAGTTGTAGATGGACACAATACCTTTATTTTATTTTTTTAATGTGGTGCTGAGGATCAGACCCAGTGCCTCACACATGCTTGGCAAGTGCTCCACCACTGAGCCACACCCCCAGCCCTAATGCTCTATTTTTGGCTTACCACACAAAGGATTTTAGGGCCAAGACTCCATAATTGAAGTCTTTTAGCATAAAATAATAATAATAATTTCACCACCAGGGGGCAAACAACATTTTTATAGGCAAAGGATATTTTTAGCATTCTAAAGGAATTATCATGGGTGAACATAGTTCATTGTTGTTAGAACTTCAATAGTTTCAAATTCAAGAGATATTGATTCTAACCTAAACTTGTAAATTTAAGGAAAATCATGTTTATAAGAGAAAAAACTGTGCATGTTACCATGAACCAGATACCCTTCATTTACTGTAGCTTTTAGATACTTGAATGGAAAATTTTCCTCTCCTTTTCCTCTCTCCCTTCATAAATTTGCAAATGAGAAAAAACATAGAATTGAAGTTTTGAAATGCTAATCTCATTGCCTTATGATTTTAGTACAGTGCTATCTTTTGACCAATTACTTCTTATGTATTTTAGCTCATTTTAAAAATAAGATTAACTCATATATTCAAGTCTTTAACTCCTTTAAAAGCTGAGCTCACTGATTCTTGTTTTGATGGTTTGCCATTTGTTAATTTTATAACTGTGAAATAAAAATTTCTGATAAGCATACAAATTATAAATTATACATTTTAAGAACTTGATACCACTGGATTTCTTTGTAAAGTACCAGAGTTGTGAATAACACAGTAAGCGAAACTCTCAGTACACGAAACTCTCAGTACAATAAATTATCAGTAAAGGGCAATAAGAATCATTTCGGTAAAAATTCGGTCTAACAGCCGGGCGCAGTGGTGTGCACGCCTGTAATCCCCAGCACTTTGGGAGGCTGAGGCAGGAGGATCGCGAGTTCAAAGCCAGCCTCAGCAGTGGCGAGGCACTTAGCAACTCAGTGAGACCCTGTCTCTAAATAAAATACAAAAAAGGGCTGGGGACGTGACCCAGTGGTCGAGTGCCCCTGAGTTTAATCCCCGGTACCACAAAAAAAAAAAAAAAAAAAAAAAATTCGGTCTAACATGTGTAAGTCCTGACTTGTGAAGTTTCAGGAAATTTGATTATTTATAACTTGTAACTTGATAAAAATACTGGTAAAGGAAAGCCAAAATGAGAGATTTTAAATCCAGGTATCTGTGGTATAGGAAAATAACCACATTTTATCCCTCTTTGGCTTACTTTCTTTGCCATCTTCCTGCTCCTGAGTACGTGTTCAGACGACATCTCCCTGAATCAATTATAATGATGCCACTATTTCAAATGAGGGCTGGAGGAGAATGAAGATGTCACAGTGATCTGGCAAGAACTGTTACTGTTCATTCCCTCGACTGCTCACCCAAACCTGGTCACTATCTCCACTGGCGGTCCCTAGCGCCAGGGCTGACACTACAGACTGCAAAATCGAGCCAGAGACCACTATATGTTCATCAAAGAGCATTTTGATCCAGATGAAATCATGTTGAAATAAATATTGAAAGCAAAAATAAGGTGAAATAGAAGTTATAAAAAGGCTAGTGTTAAGGATTTATTTAGAGGCACACTAAAGAACATTCTATAACCTACCTTCTACTACATTGTTAATGAAGAGAGATGTACAGAGAAAAGTTTTTTTTCTGTTGTTGATTTGCTTTTTTAAAAATTTTGGGTGTTCAGTGTGCATGGACAGAATCAAGTGTGTGTCCTTAAAAGACCATTCTCAGCCACCGAGTGTTCTAAATCTAAATTTTCACTTTCATACATGATAACCTGCCCTTGGTGCATCTCCTCAAATCTTCATCTTTCATACAAACTGGACTGAGTCAAGTAACCAGTCCCACACTGGTTTCAACCAGCCCTCCATAAGTGTACTCTGACAGCACCTTTCCTTGGGCAAAATTTTCTTGTTTCTTTTTATTTGCAGTGTTGGGGATCAAACCTATGGCCTTGCACACACAAGACAAGTGCTCTGCTACTAATCCATACTTCCAACCCCATACACAATACTTTAAGAAAAATAAAACATAAATGTAGAACAAATACTGGAACCTAAAGAAAGAGTATCTGTAAGAGCCCTAATTGAGGAGATAGCTAAGATGGCAGTTAGCTGTGAGCCATAAAGGTGTTCAAGCATTTCCACCTGATATTCATACATTTAGCTAAGAATATTTTTATGCCCGTGAACACTGTGTGATGCACCTGTAAGCTCGAGCTGTAAGCACTTGTCCTTGTTAAGGCAAAATGTATTTAACCTGGGTGATGTTAGTAAGAGTTGGTTGGTGGTTGGAGTTAGAGTGGTTGGAGTTGGAGAGGTTGCTGGAGCCGGAGAGAGAAGAAGAATAAAAGACCTTTTTTCATTTCCATCCTGCTTCCGAATTTTCTCCCGCAGCGTCGTAATTGCAAGCGGCAGTAGCAGGCAGCTACAAGTATCCATTCTCTTAGACTCAAACAAAAAAAAATCATACACAGAATTCCAAAACTGATTTAAAATATAAAGGGCTTATTCATTCAATGTCCAAAAAAGATAATATAAAGATGTCAGAACCAGAAATATTCCATCAAAATTGATGTCATCTCTAACCGTTTATCAGGCAAGAAGAGTCACATCAAAGTTTTCTTCATTCGCATTTACATTGTTACTCCTTACTCTTCTGGATACCTGGTAAATAACTAGCCCATGTTCCAAGCCACAATTTTAACTATTAACTAGAAAATGTGTTTTGAAACTTGGTTCTGATGAGCAAAATAGAAAAATGTAATAATTATGGATACTGACACATACTCTTCAGCAATACCATCTGTCTAACCATATTCCAAATATTGTTTGTTGATGTTACTGAATTTAACCTGACATATAATTCCATTTCAATGCCATTTTATTCATTCCATAGTGAAATAAATGCTTGTAAGATGTGAATTCTTTCTTATAAGAAAACACAAAACAGGTATGAAACCAGACTGGTTTAAAACTGTAATCATGTTAAAGATTTCTAATATTTTTGTCTTTACATCATTGGGGTGCCTTTTGTTGGGCCAAATTTTCTGATTTCTAGTTGTGATGACAATGATGATCAGTAAAATGCTACCTTTTAAAAGAAGAAATTCTAATTTTTTTTCTTAAAACTTTGAACACACCATAGAGTCTTTTAAAGGTAAAAAACAATATTTTAACAATGAGTGAGAAAGAAGCAGAAACCATACAAAGAGCCACCCATAGACACGGATATTTGAAAACATTTCAATAATTCCATGATGTTTTGTTTCTTTGCCAAAAATGATATGTGTCCCTAATAAAAACTTTTTTTCTGGGTCTTTAAAAGTTTGCTTAAAATCTTCCAAATGAAGTAGATCCAAAATCCATTAATTAAAGAGAACTTTTAAAGGCCTCACTTTTCAATTAGTTTGTAAAAATAATTATGCAATGTCGGGAGGGATGGAAAATTACTAAATTAAATATTAGCAAAAACCTTTGTGCAGTTGCTGAACGGAACTAAAAATGATCCTATGGCTAGGTGGCAGGGCCAACCATACACTTTTTCTATTGAGATCTATGTCTTTGTGAGGAATCTTTCTCACATATGATAGCTATGAATACAAGTACGTAGCTGGGTGCAGTCATGTGAAACTTAAGTACCAGCTGCTCATGTGTTTTAGGCAGAAAGAGTGTGTGAACCCAGGAGTTCAGGAGTTCAAGACCAGCCTAGGCAACACAGCAATACCCCATCTTAAAAAAACAAACAACAACAACAACAACAACAAAATCTCTAAGTATCCAAATAAATAAAAATTAGAATCAGACTTTCACTTTATCATTAAATGTTAGGTCAGATTTCAAAATAAGACATCATTTTTAATTATATCTGTCTCACGAAAAGTCAGATTCTTTATTTTGGGGGAAAATCTTGGCTTAACAAATATTTCCTGTTATAATATTTAAGATGCTAGTTTAAGGTTAGTTTATTTAAAACAAAAACAAAAAAATTGTTCCTTGCTTAATTTACAAAACTACTTTCAAAATATTTACTTTTTCCTCATTGTTAGAATACCAGCTTCACCATTAAGGAATATGTGAAGTCTGTTTATTTATGTAACTTTTAATTGAAAAGTCCCATGGCTCTTCCTTACACTTAGAATAAATTCCTTTTGGTCTCTGCCTAACTGCAACCTCATCTCATAACAGCCTCCCTCTTGCTGGGCTGGTTTCTTCCTTCAGAATGCACTGAGCTCCGCTCATTCCTATTAGGGCCTCTCCACTCCCTCTGCTCCAATACTCTCCTTCCAGATCTTTGCATGGCTGGCTTCTCCTTTCATTCAGGTCTGCACTCAAACTTCACCACCTCAGATAGGCTCATCCTAACGACCTAACCTAAAAGGGCAGTCAGTTGTTCTCTTTCACATCACTACCTTGTAAAATTCTCTGCACAACACTACTTTTGGTGTTTTAATTGTTTCTTCATTATTCAAGTATTGTCCAACCCACTCAGTGGAATGCAAGCTCCATTCCCCCAATAGTGCCTATCCCAGAGTAAGTTTCCAATAAATATTGTTCAATTTAAAAACAAAAACCTTTTTTTCCTCTCTGAGGGCAACAACCTAAATTATGGGACAACCCCCAAGACAAAACAATCAAATAAACTGGAGAACCGTCCATGTTCCAACCATGAAAGAGTGTTTAGGGATGGGAGTAAGTCACTACTCCCATGAAGCATTCTGTGCTTTACCATGTGTGAACCCTCACGGTGAAGAACATGCTATTGATGCAAATCCCTGATTTTGTTGTTTGTCTGAGATAACAGATTTGCTTGGATGAATATGTATTAAACCATCCATGATTTAAAAAAAAATATTTATTTATTTGTTTTAGTTGTACACAATGCCTTTACTTTTATGTGGTGCTAAGGATTGAACCTGGGATGTGCTCGTGCTTGGTGAGCGCTCTACCGCTGAGCCATATCCCCAGCCCAAACCGTCCATGATTTTTGAAAACAAGTCAGATTCTAATGGTACCATGATGAATCCTATATCCAACAGTTCTTCCAACAGTCAATTCTCATTGATATTTTGAATAAATACAGCCAAGGAATATAATTTGCATAGATGTTCTCCTCAGTTGTCATAGGACATGTCACAGACATGTCTCAAGATTTGTCCTGCAAGGTCAAAGACAGTTCTTCAATATGCAGAGAAAGAGCATTTTGAAGAAGACTCAGATGTGCAAAGGGTACAATAATTTTGCACACTCTCTAGAAAATATTTTGAAGCTCAACCACTTCTTCCATTTAATTATGGAATTGCATTTCACAATCTTTGTGTGCATTTTATATTCAAAAGCAGTGCTTGCTGATTTTCAGTTTATATTACTTTTCATTAGATTTGTCTAATTATCTTTTTCACATAAGATCATAGCTATGCTTAAGATTTGTTTCATAACAATATCTCAAACTGTATTTTTATGACATGAACAATTTGTTCTAAGCCCATGGGGATATTCTCATTTCTCCAAAGAATAATCCTTGCTCCCATTTTTTAAAATGTAAAGTCTTGGTGGTAGGGTTGTCAGATTTAGCAAATAAAAATAAAGAACTGCCCAGTATCATGAGAGAGTATCCTACTACATATTGTTAGCCTGAGAAAAGATAAAAAGTCAAAATTCAAAGTACAGTTTTACTGAATGCACATTGCTTTCATACCATTGTAAAGTCAAAAAATAATTGGTGGAATCATTGTAAGTTGAGGACTCTTATATTCATTTTGCCCCCTTTCTCTCTCCTCGTTTTGCAATTCCATTATGCATATGTTGGTACGTCCAATGT
>CM046669.1:39122398-39147332 GCA_025594165.1 Tamias sibiricus
ATTCAAACAAAACCAGACTGAAAAGGACATTTATAAGATAACTGGGTACATCTAAATAATAACTGTCTACTAGATGCTATTAAGGAATTATTAATTATATTGGGTAAGATAATAGTATCATGATTACTTAAGAAAATGTCTTTAAAGAGATGCGGGTGACAGTTGCACAAGTAAGGATATTGGTATTCACAGATACAGGAAACACTGGAAGAGAATCAGGATGGTAGAGAAGACCACGAGTTTACCAACTAGGAGCTGTCTTTGAAATAACTAGGTGGAAATGTCAATTAAGCATCTGGATACATATATCTGAAGCTCAAAGACATAGTTTGTACTAGACATATAAACTTAAAAGACAATAGTATGTGAAGAAAATTCAAATCATAGGCAAGAATGAGATTGCTTAAGGATGAAAGTACAGAGTGGTAATATGTGCAGGCTTAAGTGAGCTTTGAAAAATGTCAATTATTTACTAATAGAGAAAAGTTAAATGGAAGACTGTGGAGACAAAACCAGAAAGGTAGATATAAAATCAGAAGATGTGGTTTTATTCTGAGAATAAAGAACAGTCAGCACATAAAGCACTGTTAATGTCAGGTAAAATCAGCACTGAAATATATCAACTGGATTTGGTATTATGAAGGTCACTGGCAACCTTGGGGAGAGATATTTTAGTAGAGTAATGGGTATAGATGCCAAACTAGGGTGGGATAAGGAATGACTAAGACATGAAAGATATCTGGCTGTCTGCAAAGGAGATGTTTCACTGATTTTTATTTAGATATCTCTCTGTCTGCAAGGAATGAAAGTGTGACATGAGTAAGGTTTTCTTTCCTTTTAAAGAAACATATCTATTTAAATACCAATGAAAAGGATCCATTGAGAGAAGAATTTAAATGTAGGTGATACATAGCATCACTACCAGTATATTTCCATGGCAGGTGGAGAAGAATGAGGAATAGAATCCAAATGTAGGAGAAAATCTGGTCTTCAAAGAGGGGACAACTTCAGCAAGAGAACGGAGAGGATAAATGCAAGCTTAAGTTTGTATAGGTCAGTCATTGGAAGTAAAAATAACAGCATAAATGTTAGAAATCTAATGATACGTAAATGTGTGGACAATAAAAGTTGAGAGGGATAGTCTATGAATTAATTGGAATGAAGGTGCAAGTGAATGGTAACAGTTCTTTTACATTCTTCACTGGAGGTGGTAAAAGGTCATAGGGAAAAAAGACATGGAAGGAAAGACAAATGAAAGGGAGATAAAACCAGTAAAACAGGCTGAATAATTTTGCCTACCTGTTCTTTAAAGTTCTATAAAAGATCTGAGGTATATTGTTATTGATTCTACATTTACCTTAACCCTTTCTCTTATATTAGTGTTTCTTCATATTTCCAATTTTATACAAAACACCTGATAATTTAAATAATTTGAGAAATGATAGATAAAGAATCAAAATCACACTAGATAATTACTGAGGGAGATAATGAATAAATTTAAATTTCCTGCTTTTCTATATAAGAAATTTACCCAGAAATAGATGGTACTTTACAATCTATATTTTTTACAGCTGAATAGCCAATAAACAAGAAAAATACTCAATTTCATTAATCATTGAAGAGCACATTAAAGCCACAGTTAGATACCACTACATAGCTACCAGAATGAACAAAATAGATGATTTTAAAATCTTTTATTAAGGATTTTATAAAATATTTTATCTGTTTTGTTTTTGTTTTTTTTTTTTGGTGGGGGTGATGCTGGAGACTGAACTCAGTGCTTCATCACACATGCTAGACAAGCACTCTACCACTGAGCTAAACCCCAAGCCTCAAAGATTATGTCTTCATAACAAAGACAACACCAAGTGTTGATAAGGATGTAGAGTAACTGCTACACCAATGCATTGCTGGAGAGAATATAAATTAGTACAGCCGTTTGAAAACTGTTTGGCATTATCTACTAAAGATGAACATATACAAACCCTATATTGGGCAATTTCATCCCTAGGAATACACTCAACAGAAATTCATACACATGGTGGGCACAGTGGCACACACCTGTCATCACAGCAAATTGGAAGCTGAAGTGGGAGGATCTCAAATTTGAGGCCAGACTTAGTAACGTAGTGAGGCCCTGTGTCAAAATAAAAAGGGGCTATGGATGTAGCTCAGTGGTAAAGGGCCCCTGGGTTCAATCACTAGTACAAAAAAAAAAAAAAACAAAAAAAAAGACATCAATACACATGCTCATCAAAAGTTATGTACAAGAAAGAATGTTCACAGAAGCATTGGTCAAAATCATCCCAAATCTGTTTTCTTTTTTTTTTTTTTTTTTTTTTGTTGTTGTTGTTGTTGTTTTGTTTTTTTGTCTTAATACTGTAGATTGAACCCCCAGGATGCTCTACCACTGAACTACATCCAGCCCTTTTTATTTGTTATTTTGTGACAGGGTCTTGCTAAATTGCTGAGACTAGCCTCAAACTTGTCGTCTGCCTGCCTCAGCCTGCTGAGCAGCTGGGATTACAGGAGTGTACCACTATGCCCAGCACTACACCTGGCAACAGTCCCAAATCTGAAACAATCTAAATGTTCAGCAACAATAGGATGAATAAATAAATTAGGGTACATTCGTATAATGGAATACATAGCAATGAATATGAGTAAACATTTGCTGTATACAACATGGTAGATTTCATGAGGACGAAAAGAAAGCAAGCCAAGCAACTAGAATATATACACTCTATAATTCTGTGCATATAAATTTTTTTAAAAGGCAAAATTAATCTATGCTGTTAGAAGGCAGACCAATGGTTACCTTGGAGGAGGATAAGTGGGAGGGGGTATAAGAGGGTTTCTGGTAACATTCTATTTCTTGATTTGGGGATTACACAGATGGATTCCCTTGTGAAAATTGATCCAAGTGTATACTTTGGGTTTTGCCTATTTCTGAATATATAAATTTGTACATTTCAATAAAACGTTTACATTAGAAAATTGCATATCTTTTAAATGACTTTGGTAGATTTGACTCTTCAAATGAGCTCATTACAAAAGTGACAACAATTCAGTAGTAAATAAAATACATAAGCCAGTCACCATGGTGCATGCCTGTAATCTCAGTGGCTCGGGAGGCTGAGGCAGGATGGCGAGTTCAAAGTCAGCCTCTGCAATGGTGGGGCACTAAGGCAATTTGGGAAGACCCTGTCTCTAAATAAAATACAAAATAAGGCTGGGGATGTGGTTCAGTGGTTGAATGCCCCTGAGTTCAATCCCCAGTACCAATAATAATATAATAAAATATATAATGTTTGCATTTAAGCAACCTCTCTTCTAAAGAAAGCAAAATAAAAATACAAAAAATATTACATCCAAATTAAACAAAATATTCCTGCCAACCAGCTTTATTCTACAGGCGTTATGTGGTTGGTTTTCCTCCTCTTCCTTAACTTGCATAAACAAAAAGGAGAGAAGTCTCATTTCTGATCTTCTAAAAGATAAAATTGGATGACATGATACATAAAGGCCTGCTTTATTCTTCCTCTTGGTTATGTGGTTCATTTTAAAAGTATAGCTACAAGCCGGGCGCGGTGGCGCACTCCTGTAATCCCAGCACTTTGGGAGGCTGAGGCAGGAGGATCGCAAGTTCAAATCCAGCCTCAGCAATAGCGAGGCACTTAGCAACTCAGTGAGACCCTGTCTCTAATAAAATACAAAAATGGGCTGGGGACTTGGCCCAGTGGTCGAGTGCCCCTGAGTTCAATCCCCAGTACCACACACACACACACACACACACACACACACACAAAAAAAAAAAAAAAAAAAAAAGGTACAGCTACAGAGAAGATTTGCAATAATTCTTCCCTATTGCAGGATAGGTCTAATGAGCACAAATTCAGAAGACAATCTGAAAGTAATATAAAAATTAATATCAGAGTGATATGTACTTTAATACTGCATCTTTTCTATGCATTTTAGAGGAATTTTATTATGCAATAGCTGCTTACAGATTTTTTTCCTGATCATTATGCCTGAGGAAGTTTTTTCATCATTCTTAGAGAGAGAGAGAGAGAGAGAGAGAGAGAGAGAGAGAGAGAGGGAGAGATTTTGCTTCAGGATATTTCTTCCATTTGAGTTGTTGACAAAAATTTTGGTCAAATTATTTGCAATAATTTGCAAGCATATCATTGCAGAAATCACACACACAAACACACACACACACAACAAACAAAAGAAAAACCACAAATAAACAATAATGATGACACAACATACACATAGAAGCAGCAGCAGCAAATATAGGTCATTAAATTCTAAATTTTGTTCCATCTGTTTTAAAGAATGAGTATATAGCCTGAATGGTTTCAGGAGGTTATGGCAATAATTGAAGCAGAATGGTTATGAAAAACATGAAGGAAGTTTCTCAGTGATCTGTAGACAGAAATGAGCCTAACTAGAAGTTTGATGTGATCTGGGAAACAAGGTAAAAATATTCAGGTGCTGGAGGTTGAAGATTTTAATAATGCTGGTTCCTACGAGAAAAGAATAAGTTAATTTTAAAAAGGCCATTACAATGAATGATGTCAAAAAAGTCCATATTTCAACCTTACAAAAATGATTTAATGCAATGGTCACCAAATAATTTTGAAGCATTTATTACCAAGATGGACACATTTATTTAAAAATAATATATTAGTACAGAAGTACTAAATAAAATTGGAACTCAGCTGATTC
Source organism: Tamias sibiricus (assembly GCA_025594165.1). Taxonomy (NCBI): domain Eukaryota; kingdom Metazoa; phylum Chordata; class Mammalia; order Rodentia; family Sciuridae; genus Tamias; species Tamias sibiricus. The sequence continues at coordinate 39,127,130 of CM046669.1, forward strand.
CAGGAGAAAAACTAAAAGGTGATGAAAGTAGAATATAATCATGTTATCATCCTATATGATCATAAACAAACATGATAATTAACAAAAAAGTTCAATTAATATAATTTTAATTGTCCTACCCAACTAAATTCTGCAGAACAAGTAACTCTGAATAGAGAGAATGCAATAGAAATTACCAAATGTCAGTTAAAATCTATTCTTGATGATCAATGCATATTTTTGCCTTTATAGACAACTATAGGATAAAATTATATGATAATGGGACTATGGGACTAAGAACACTTGTATGTAGCATGGAACACTTATTTAAGCAAAAACTAGAGTAAGTTTGAATAAAATTAACCCTGTCCCAAAATGGTTCATCACGCAAAACAGCACACAAATATACAACTAAATGAAAAGTAGACTATGTTTCATAAAACTGCATTTCTCCTTAACTCTCCCAATTACCAAGGTAATCCCAAAGATTTAGAGGACGAGTTTACCTAGTTTGGTACTAGAAAGTAATCACTTTACTGACACAGGGAATTCAAGATAGAATAGAACTTAACCCTTTTAATCTGGAAATGATTTAAAATCATTTATCAAATCAATTAAAAGCATACAAAGAAAAAGAAACTACACTCAAATACATCCAGAAATTATTCCAACAATCTATTCCTGCTTCTAACACAAATGTAACATGAAGGAAAAAAAATTGAACCTTCATTCTTAAACTGGTTAGGGTTATTTCACTTCCCTTTCTGGAATCTTCTTCTGTCCTGTTTGTTTTGCAGTAGACAGAAATATTTAGTCAAAATATGCATTCAAATAAAATCTTTTAAATACTGTAGGTAAGCAAAGAAAAATATATTGCTTCCATTGTAATTGGTAGGGTCTGATCTGCTAGGAAAGATACAATTCATTTGAACTACTCATTGGGAAGATGTTTATTAACATCAAAGTCTTCAATTGGAAGGGTATGACAATGAAGCTGAGATTAGTAACATGTATTTTACAGAATGGAAGCTTTTAATTTTCTTAGGTTGTTTTTTTTTTTAATAGTTATTTATTTGCTTTAGTTGTACACAATGCCTTTATTTATTTTTTTACGTGGTACTGAGTGCGGAGGGCCGGCCTCCGTGGAGATGACAGGGTGGATCCAATCGATGCTGAAGGGGAAAGTCGGCCGAATGGAAAGGATGCACACGAGTCAGGCTGCATAAATCCTTCTTTTTTTACTTTTATCAGCATGGTTTTTATACATCCCAACAAACACAGCAATTCACATTCCAACTATTGGAGGTTACATTAAAGAATTTCAGGAATTTCCAGGATCGTATAATCAGGGGAAAATCAAATATTTATCCTAAGTACATACTACATACTACTGATTAATCTTATCTATAGGCAGAAGAAAACATTCTAAAAACCTTAAAGCTTGTATTATCTAAACTAATGTTAAAAAATTCCTCAACTCTAGGCATGCCTGCTCATAAAGTTATACTGTCCTAATATCTTCTTAAAACTTCAACTGGGCCTAGACTTTCTAGCTTCTACTGTGTCCCTATAATAACTTTTTATTTTGGGGGCTCAGGAAGAAAAGAGATATGGTTGTCAAAAATCCTAAATTTACTAAAGGATAGAGAAGAGTCCTTTACAGACACACAAACAGACCATTAGCTTTTCAATGGAGAGAAGTTTAAACAATGGGTAATGCTGAGCCCTGCAGAGAAGGGTTATTTGCAAAAGCTAATCTTTAGCTGAAAAAACCTGTCTTCCTGGTTTAGCTAGCTTCTGGCTAGATTCCACAGGGCCATAGAACTGGTTTTATTTTTGATAACTAAATGTATTCATACCTGGTGGCCATGCAGCAGAAATACATCAAGAGCATATACAGACAAAGTTAATTCCTCTATAGTCGCATAAAGGTGGCATTTCATCAGCAAAGAGGAGCCAATTTTCAAACTTCCAGGCATCTAACTGGAAGGAGCTCAGGCTCAAACTCATTTGCGTAAACGACGAAGAACTCAGATTCAAACTGCCCCGAATTAACGGAGAGGAACCCAGCTTCATTCCTGGTTGAGAGACGCCACAGCTGAGGATTGAACCAGGGCCGCACATATGCTAGGCCAGCACTCTACTGCTGAGCCACAACGCCAGCCCTTAGGTTGTTCTTAAACCTTGGATTCCTAGCCAGGCGCGGTGGCGCACGCCTGTAATCCCAGCACTTTGGGAGGCTGAGTCAGGAGGATCGTGAGTTCAAAGCCAGCCTCAGCAATGGCGAGGCACTTAGCAACTCAGTGAGAACCTGTCTCTAATAAAAATACAAAAAAGGGCTGGGGATGTGGCCCAGTGGTCTAGTGCCGCTGAGTTCAATCCCCGGTACCAAAAAAAAAAAAAAAAACCTTGGATTCCTAATGTGCCTAAAGGCCACTGAACACAATCAGTCTAGCATTTGAAATTTTGCATATTGATTCCATCAAACTGATTTGAAGATCAATGTGATGTTTTATCCAAATGTTTTTTAGATTCAACATTTAGTCATTTACTTTATTCCTTCAACTATTTTGGGCAATGGTTTCTGACATACTTAAAAACTAATAAATATGTAGAAGCTCAAATGTTCACATCTCACAAATAACTTCAACATTAAAGACTGCAAGCTGACAAGAAAAAGGACTGGTTAGTACTAACTAGTATTTTTATTATATCCCATGTCTTTGAATCATGATATGAGAAATCAAACTATTTTTCAAAAGTTAAACACACTTTCACCCCAATGCAGAACAGATCTATTCTTAAATTTGTGCTTAAGATGAAAACAAAACAAACCTTTAATATTGGTTAAATTAACAATTATTTGGAAAACAACTTAATTGATAAGCTAACAAAACTGTCAGAGAAGAATTCATAATTAATTACATTTATAGTTCCTTATCTGAATAATTGAGGCTTACTTCACTAATTGTAACACGTACAGTTCTGTGAGGCTACATGATTTTTGCGTGGAACTCTATTCAGACAATTTGATGCAAATAATTTAAAATCAAACCAAATTAATTTTTAAAGGATAAATGAGAAGTGACATTGATAACAAAAAGACTTTCCTTCAAAAGTCTCAATATAGGACTGGGGCTATGGCTCAGCAGTAGAGTGCCTGCCTTGCATGTGTGAGGCTGTGGGTTCAATCCTCAGCACCACACAAATAAAATAAAGGTATTGTGTCCACCTACAACTAAAAAAAAAAAAAAAGTCTCAATATAATCCTACACATACACTGTAATTGTACATATATGTAATCATCTGGGTAGAATAAATCAGATAATCACATACATAAATAGTACCCATGATCGAGAAGTTAGGATTTTGAACAGAAAGTTTCCTTTATCCTTTACTCTGGAAGTCCTTTTACAACATGACCTACTTTAAATGCAGAAGAGTAAGTTATTTATTCATTAAAATAAGAAATTTGACTATTGGTTTATATTTAATGTTAGGATATCTAAATTTAAATGCCCTTCACCAACTTAAAGCCTATGAACAAACCCTAAAGGTCATGACATATAAACAAGGTACCCTAATGCTTACTGATCAATTTTAATTTCATTATGCATTTTAATTCTTATTATTCCAAACCATATAATTTTATGAGCTGTCATGAAGTGTTCAAGAAATCATTACTAAAGTATTGATAATAATTTATAAGTAAGCTCTGACACATTAAGATTTTTGGTATAAAAGGGTTTACTTAAATTATGGCTTTTCATATCAAAACATCACACTTACTAGGTTAAATTCTAATTACCTTTAAAGGTAGTATTTAAGCTAGTTTATAAAAAAAAATTTTTAGGGTAATTCATAAAGCATATGTCACTAGATTCTTTACATTCAGAAATATATTACTTCTTCACTAACCACATTTTTTAAAGAAATGAGAAAATACTCAAATAAACATTACCAGCACATCAAAAGTTTTTTTTTTTTTTTGTTGGTACCAGGGATTGAACTCAGGGGCACCTGACCACTGGGCCACATCCCCAGCCATTTTTTTTAGTATTTTTTTAGAGACAGGGTCTCACTGAGTTGCTAAGTGCCTCGCCATTGCGGCGGCTGACTTTGAACTCGCGATCCTCCTGCCTCAGCCTCCCAAAGTGCTGGGATTACAGGCGTGCGCCACCTCGCCCGGCACATCAAAAGTTTTTAAAAGACACACTTTTTTTATCCTAGAATAGATAAGATTCAAAGTGAGCTTACAAATTCATTTTATATACAAAGCTGCATTCTCAAGATATTGAGTGTCAAAAACAAAAGGAAATGAAATGACTACAAAAGACACATAAAAACATTGATTCAAATATTTAATAAAAATCTAAGGCCGGGCGCAGTAGTACATGCCTGTAATCCTAGCAGTTCAGGAGGCTGAGGCAGGAGGATCATAAGTTCAAAGCCACCCTCAGCAACCATGAGGTCCTAAGCAACTCAGTGAGACCCTGTCTCTAATTAAAATACAAAATAGGACTGGGGATGTGGCTCAGTGGTTGAATGCCCCTGAGTTCAATCCCCAGTAACCCCCCCCCCAAAAAAAATCTAAGGTAATTTTGTTATATTCATATATATGTATACTCTAATACTTTATATGCACTTGCCTCACATGACATTATTTAGTTAACCTTCACTATAAAATATTAATTCAGGGCTGGGATTGTGGCTCAGCGGTAGAGCGCTCGCCTTGCTTGTGTGTGGCCCGGGTTCTATACTCAGCACCACATAAACATAAATGCATTGCATTGTGTACAACTAAAGCAAATAAATAAATATTTTTTAAAAATAAAATAAAAGCCGGGCGCGGTGGCGCACACCTGTAATCCCAGCACTTTGGGAGGCTGAGGCAGGAGGATCCCGAGTTCAAAGCCAGCCTCAGCAATGGCGAGGCACTTAGCAATTCAGTGAGACCCTGTCTCTAAATAAAATACAAAAAGGGCCAGGGATGTGGCCCAGTGGTCGAGTGCCCCTGAGTTCAATCCCTGGTACCACACACACACACAAAAAAATAAATAAATAAATAAAAAAAAAAAATAAAATAAATCCGGGCGCGGTGGCGCACGCCTGTAATCCCAGCACTTTGGGAGGCTGAGGCAGGAGGATCGCGAGTTCAAAGCCAGCCTCAGCAATGGCGAGGCACTTAGCAACTCAGTGAGACCCTGTCTCTAAATAAAATACAAAAAAAGGACTGGGGATGTGGCCCAGAGGTCGAGTGTCCCTGAGTTCAATCCCCGGTACCACAAAAAAAAAAAAAAAAAACAAAAACAATTATTATCTAATGTTAATTCCAGATCAAATATTATCCAATATTTCCTTCTCATATTTTGAGAATTTTATTAAAATTACGTAAAAAATATTCAATAATGGATTGTGACTATAAAAGGAAAACATTTCTAACAAGAGTAGGAATATGTGCTACTTAAAGAACATTCATAAGGCTTTTAGTTAATATTTTAAAAAATTGGGGAACCGAATTGGAAAAATATTTGTTTTAAGAACTCAAATATTGAATGATAATAGGCATAACAATGACCCAATATATTTTCTTATTGTGCAATATTGATTTTAAATATCTGATTTCCTATTAATCAAATTTTTTACTAATTTGTTAGATATCTAGCTAACTAAACGTATCAAGGATAATCACTGTTTCCAGTCAGAAGGCTACAACACAAGATAACAGAGTAATGGCTAACTTTATTCTGAGTTAGTTTGTTAGATGTTTACATAAATCCCCAAATCCTAAAGTCTCTTATGTGTAAAGAAGTTATCTACCAACAAATTTATTGAGAAAAGCATCATTTAGTTTAATGAAAAACAACTGCATTTAGATTTCCAAACTTACATTATAATATCCAGTATAATGTGAAAAATGCCACATTTTAATTTTAGCTATAATTAATTATTCACACTAATAACCTCTTGTAGTTAAGACTATCATTTTTAAAAACCTAAATTAAACCTAAAATCAAAGTTCCTGTTAACAAGTTTAACATCAATAGGTTCTTCCTCTGACAACTGCCTTACTAATAAAGCAGTAAAGAACCTGACTTTACATAGATTTGTCATTTTAAATTCAAATTCAGTTCAAAACTAAGTGTATGTATAAATACATATATATATACATGATGTATATACATGTAGTTATGTGTATATAACTATAATTCACATAAAATGAGCTAATATATGACATTAGTAAAAAACATTTTATTAATATAAAATCAAGTGCTTAAAATTGATATTGGCCCATAATTAAACAAGTCCATTTTTAAATTACTATTGGTTATAACAGATGGTTTTAGTTATGGGGCAATATCAATCACATATATATGCAATTCCAATAAACTATCAGAAGTTGAAATACAAGGGTCTTCCTAGGCCTCCCAGAGCCTGAAGCACCCCCAGATCCCCCAGGCCTCCCAGAGCCTGCAGTGCTGCCCCCAGTTCCCCCAAATCCAAACCTTCTGGGGTCCCTAGGTCTCTCAATGGTCCCAGGTCCTCTAAGGAGGCTGCAGCAGGAACGCGCTGTCTATACTAAGGAACAACAGGAGGAACTGGAGCAGTTCTTCCAGAAGACCAAGTACCCGATCTACCAGGAACACGTGGCTCTCACTGAAAAACTGAATGTGCAGTACCACCAAATTCAGGTCTGGTTCAAGAACCGCCAGGCCAAATTGTCTCGACAGCAGCTTCGTCCACAGCCTGTGCTGAGCCCTGCGCCTCCCCTTCCCTAGCTGCACCCGGGTGCCGGGTGCCCCCTGGTGGGCTGCGCAGCTCAGTGTTCTCGGTAGCCCCGGGTTTCCACGGCTTCCCTCTACCCCGCCCTGCCCTTCGGGTGTCTTCCCAGCGGCAAACCCCCACTTCTCTGGCCACGGCCAGGCCTGGGCAAGCCTGGGGTGGGGCGCCCAGGAGGGCATCTTGGAGGGCAACACCGCAGCCCGGCCTCAGGGCCCCCACGTCCCAGACGTCGCGCCGGACACCAAGTTGTTCCCTTACTTCCCCGAGATCCTCTCAGCCCTGGACCCCTTCGGGGAACCTGTGGTTCCTGCCAATACACCTGAGTACCCTTTTGGGCGTGGCATTGGAGGCAAGAACAAACCAGGCGCAGGACATCACTGAATATGCGTGGGTTCTGTGGCGGCTGCCAGTCCTATAGATCCCGTGGGTCCCTGAGCTGTCCACCCCGGCCCGCTGAGCTCCAGGTCTCTGCAGCCTGCCCCGCGAGGTGGGCATCTGCTCTTCTCACTGAGCGGGTTCTGCTATAAAGATGCCCACATCTGGTCATTCAGGGCTGTGGATTTCGGGTCCAGGACTGGGCTTGGGGCTCCCAGGAGCTTTTCTTTCCGTGCACTCTGTTCACAATCTCTGGCTCTGCGCCAGGCGACACTAGCTGTCCTGAGTCTTTGTAAGAATCACTGTGTGGGGGTGCGCCCTAACTGCAGGTCTATTCTCCTTTCCCTGATGTTTGAGAGGTTGGACTTTCCATATGGACATTAGCAATTCTCCTTTAGTGCTTTTAAAAAGTTGATTTTATTCAGATTTTATTTAACAAGCCATTGTTTTGCCAATTAATGTACTATTAGTGTCTGTGATCTTATGTATTGTCCTTTCACTGAATAAAATTTTGGGGGCAAAAAAAAAAAAAAAAAAGAAATACAAGGGTCTTATAATTAAAATGTGAAAATAAAGTTGGAACTTCAATAAAAAATATATAAAATACTTTTGTTTCGCTATAAGGTAATATTAATTTTAAGCACCTGATATCTTATTAATAAAATGTCTTATACTGTTTTTAGATATGCAAGCTCATTTTCATACTAGATAGAAACATTTGAATAACAATTTAACACACTTTTTCAACAAATATTAATAGTAATGAAATAGAAATTTAAGACATTAAATAGCCATTTTTTCAAATTATTGGTGGATATGATGAATTAATTTCCCTAATTACTACTGACATAAATTCATCCTGAAGTATTATCTTGTAAGACATCCATTTGGATTCAATATATTATGTAAAATAACATAAAGCATGAATTTGGAAAGAGCAAATGTTCTCCCTTAGAAAGTACTAAAGCTCCATCTAGAGGCTTTTTTCCCTATTACTGTCACTTGCAATATAAATAATATCTCCTAGAAATGTGAATAATATTAAAATGTCAGTGATTTCCTTTGTACCTACCCTTTTGTTATTCATAATGAGTTCTTGCCCTAACCTTCTTGGGGTAGCTCTAGCTCCATCACTGCCATCAAGTGGTAAAAACTAAAACTGAATCTAAAAAAAAAAAAAAAAAGAAAGAAAGAAAGCAAGCAAAGAAAGACAGGAAAAGAAATCCATGTGGTTTTTTTTTTTTTTATATATATATCACTTATTCACCTTCTTTAAGTTGAAGAAATGGATTTGTATTTTTTTCCAATGCCATTTATTGTCTTAGTAAAATTTTATAAACAATAAAGTTGTATTTGTTTTCAGAAAACAATAGCATTATATGGTTGCCTTTAAATCTGAAACTGTTGCTGAGTATTTTTATATTTGCAAGATATATGAAAATACTTCGAATTAAACCTATTAAGTTAAATGATGTGTTTTCATGAACTACTGCACTGATAAGGATATTGGTAAGAAACACCACTAATTAAGATTATCAAATTTTATAATACAGCAGTTATTAAAAGAGAAAATAAAAACTATGATGTGACTAAAGTAAGCATTTTCTATTCCCTATACACATAACCTAGAATCTAATAAATTGAACTCTCTTATTCTACCTTTAGGATGTAGTATAACAATGTTTACCCAAAAATGTCTTCATCGGCCTAAAAAAACAGAAATTAGGATTTAACACTGAGGAAAGGATAAAAAACAAAAATTAACAATTAAAAAGCAAGGTGGGAATTCAATTCAAATCAAAATTACTTAATATCTTTCCTCTTATATGAACACTTATTTCCTGAATTATGTTCCCAGAGTTAGGACTTTCAAAAACAAAACTTCAACTACAGAACTTAGGAGAAAACACCAATGAAACAATGTCTCAGTTCAAGGAATACTGCTCTGCCAGATGTACTATAACTTAAGCAAGTTCTAATTTTTTAAATAGTTAAAAAAAAAATATATTTACATAGGAAACACATATAGGAATACAAAGTTAATTTGGTAAGTTATAATTGTGTTTAAAAATTCTCCCCAAATCTCTAACATACATTTATTATTAATAGCCCATTTTTTTATTCATATATTTGCAACACAGGAATTTCAGACTGATCTCATTTCATTCTTTTGATTAGATTTTACTTTCTATGGGCTGGTGTTATGGGGAGGCTCAGCACCACATAAAAATAAATAAGTAAAATAAAGGTATTGTGTCCGACTACAAAAAAAAAAAAGATTTACTTTTTATCAGAAACTTGTTTATCACAGAAAAAAACTGAAAAAATTGTAGTTTTGGTTACAGGTCTGGATTTCCATGCTAAATTAACAATATAACAATAACACCCCAAATCCCTACTATGTGTCAGCATTATTCTAAGTGTTTCACATGTGTGGTTTTATTAATATGTCTCTCAACAACATTATAAGATAGGTGCCACTATTATTACATAGATTAGAAAACTGAAGCATAAAGGGGTTGAATAACAATGCATAGTCACAAAAACAAGCAGTCAGCCTGGGTAGTCCTCACTATTAATCTCTTTCATATAAGGCAAGTTTTCTCAATTCTAGTACTACTGACATTTTGGACCAGATAATCTTTTGTTGTAGGGAGCTCTTCTGTGCATTGTAGGATTTTTAGCAGCACCCCTAAATTGTAACACCCGATGCCGGTAGCATGGCCCCACTGCTAACTCCCTCTCCAGTTGGGATAACCAAAATGTCTCCAGACAAGTGTCTCCACTGTCAAACATCCCTGGGGAATGGGAACTGCCCTCAGCTGAGAATCAGTGAAACAACATAACAATTTTATAACATTGCAGAAGCCAATGATGAACAATTTACCTGAAATTAGTTTTTCTCAATTTAAAATTATTTACTGCAACACAGAAGCATATACATATATGGATAGTTCAGAACAATAATATCCTAAGTCTTATAATTAAAGGAATAATGTATGATATGATTCAAAACCACAAGGCACAAAGTTGATAATGCAAGTTTATATAGGTTAATTTGAAAATAATGGAGATCCATAGATTTCATCCAAACTTTAAAAACAGTCACCTCTGGAAAATGGGACTGAGGATAAAGTAGGAGAGTATCACCTTTTACTTTAAATATTTTTGTATTGGGCTGAGGTTGTGGCTCAGTGGCAGAGTGCTTGCCTCTCACATGTGAGGCACTGGATTTGATCCTCAGCACCGAGTAAAAATGAATAAACAAAAATATTTTGGGGGGGCTGGGGTTGTGGCTCAGCGGTAGAGCGCTCGCCTAGCATGCGCACAGCCCAGATTCCATCCTCAGCACCACATACAAATAAACGTATTGTGTACTACTAAAAGCAAATAAATAAATATTAAAAAAAATTTTTTTTGTATTGTATTTAACATTTTTCTTTTCTTCTTCCTTGTTTTTGTTTACAATGCTGGTGATGGAACTCAGTATTTGGCAGGCAAGCACTCTACCACTGAGCTACAGCCCCAGCCCCAATTTTTTTTCCCCAAATGTTTTGTATTAAAATTTTACCAAACAATATATGGTTTTTACTCTTTGTTTTGGCAGGGGGGCACTGGGGATTACCCAGTACCACCCCACCCAAATCCAGGAGCACTTTACTACTGAGCTACATCCCAATCCTTTTTATTAACCAAGCATTTTTTTCCCTTTGGTGCTGGGGATGGAACCCAGGGCCTTGTGCATGTAAGGCAAGCACTCTACAAAATGAGTTACATCCCTAGCCTTTTTATTTATTTTTTTAAAAAATATTTTATTTATTTGCTTTAGTTGTACACAATGCGTTTATTTTCTTTTAAATATTTATTTATTTACTTTAGTCGTACACAATGCAATGCATTTATGTTTACGTGGTGCTGAGCATCGAACCCGGGCAGTGCACGTGCAAGGCAAGCGCTCTGCCGCTGAGCCACAACCCCAGCCCAACACAATGTGTTTATTTTTATGTGGTGCTGAGGATTGAACCTGGGATGAGCGCATGCTAGGCAAGCACTCTACCGCTGAGCCACAACCTCCCCTTTTTATTTTGAGACAGGGAATTAATAAGTTGCTGAGGCTGGCCTTGAACTTGAGATCTGCCTCAGCCTCCTGATTTTCAGGGATTACTGGCATGTGCCACCATGCCTGGGTTTACTATGCTTTTTAAAAACTTAGGGGGCTGGGGTTTGGCTCATGCTCGCCTCTCACATGCATTTTTCGAAAAACCAAAACATTTAGCATTGTGTAAACTAAAGTAAATTTTTTTTAGCAAAACTTTTTTAATTAATATCTCAGTTTCACTTATGAAGTGAGCTGTTTTTCACATATTTCTCATTATATCTTATATGCTAACACAGGAAATATAAAAATTTCATGGTGGAAAATTGTGAAAAAAAAATCCTCATTAGTTAACCATGGGTTTGAAAGCTAGCAAACTGAATAACAATGAAGAGGACACTAGAGGTTCCTATTTTCAAAAATGCTACTTAAAGATATATAAAGATGGAGTACATTTTTCTATTCAAACAATTCTTTGTTTTAGAATTCGTTTGTAACCACTTTAATCAATACATTTTGCCAATCCCTAATTATAACAAGGTTTCTTTTTTCATAATATTTTGATTATACTGTTTATTCTGAAAACCTTTAAAGAAAGAACAGAGTAATAAAGTTTCTTCTATTCACTAGACTTTATCATTAATATTGTTATCTTTATTTTCTTTTCTCCATTTTCCTACTTGTTTTTATTACTTATATACTAAGATGTACACACTATATTGTACATTCTTCTTTTAGTCAATATATGTAAATCTTCCATTTTGCTTCATAAATTTAATAATGTTTATAAGGTTTATATTCAAGTAATATTTATAGTTCTATTGAGATAATTTCATGTAATCTAGTATAATCCTTCATTCTTTTCAATCCCACAATGGTTTTGTATCAAATCAATTTGGCAACTAAAGATTTTTTATGTGTTTAGCTGCTTCTTGATCACCACCTGTCTTTACTGAGGCCCTCATCTTTCTTTTTTTTTTCAGGTGTTTAGACTCTTTATAGTTTGCTTCCTATTCATTGTTCAAGTAATATAGGAAGAAACAAATACATTTTCTTCTAAACTATATCCTCTCAACAGAAGTTAATTATCAGTTTGGTATATATATTTACAGACTTTTTAAAAAAATTCATTTACTTTAATATACAAGTACATGTGGAAATTTTCTACCTTATATTATACCATCATTAAGCAAAGTACTTTCCTTGTATTAAAACAGAACTCCTAATAAATGCCTCATTCTGTCCATTCACACACATATTTATTGGGCTTTATTGTAATATTTCCATACAAATACGTTGCTAAATACTAGTTTTACTAAGGATTTGGCTTATTATTGAAAAACTAAAATTGAGACTACCATTGTGTAAAACTTACTATTTTAACATAAAAATATACAGAGAACTGAAACTAAAATTATAAATTCAAAATATAACTATAATGGGACTTAAAATTTAACCAAAATTTCTTCATATGAGTATTAACATTATTCAGAATGATTAAGGAATAAAGGTTTGCTTCTTTTTTTCTGGAGTGTGTGTGTGTGTGTGTGTGTGTTTGTAGTACTGGAGATTGAACCTAGGGATGCTCTCCCACTGAGTCCTTTTTATGTTTTATTTTGAGACGGGGTCTTGTTAAATTACCCTTGCTGGCCTTAAACTTGCCGCAGCCTCCTAAGTAGCTGGGATTACAGGCATGTGCCACCATGTCTGGCATATTTATACAATTTTTAATAATTTTACTGAAGTATAATTTATAAATAATATGTCACCTGTTCTAAGTATATAGTGATGTTAGTAAATTTAGTAAATTTAAAAGTTACATAAAATCAACACAAACCAGTTTTAGAATATTTCCATTAATCAGATTCCTTGTGCCCATCAGTATAGATTTGCATTTTCTAGATATAAGTGGAAGGGATGAGTTTTTTCTGATATACTCAAGTTTCAGATTTGATAGCAAAAAAAAAAAAAAATCTTTTATTTTTTTTGCAGAAAAATTTTGCTGTTACTATTTCTTTCTAATATTTATTAACAAAAATATGAACATATCATATCTTTGAGATTTTTTTTTTTTGTACCGGGTATTGAACTCAGGGGCACTTGACCACTGGGCCATATCCCCAGCCCTTTTTGTATTTTTTTATTAGAGACAGGGTCTCACTGAGTTGCTAAGTGCCTCGTCATTGCTGAGGCTGGCTTTGAACTTGCGATCCTCCTGCCTCAGCCTCCCAAAGTGCTGGAATTACAGGTGTGCGCCACCGCGCCCAGCCTGAGATGTTTTAGTTTCTCCTAAATGTGGAATACATTTTTTAGAATATTGATAAGGAGTCCATTTAATACACACAAGTATTGTAAGATTTGGAATTCCATCTGTAAATGCAAATTCATCTTCCAAAAAACTTTGGCATAACTCTTAACTTCTCTTTCTCTCACAGATCACCAAAAATTCATTAGCAAATCCTGTTCATTTTTCCTTTAAAAGTGTACTCTGAATCTGAACACAAATACCAGTAATACCATGTATCATTATCAATATGTTTTTTTTAATATTTATTTATTTGCTTTTAGTTATACACAATGCATTTCACTTTTATGTGGTGCTGAGGATCGAACCCGGGCCGCACACGTGCTAGGCGAGCGCTCCATAGCTGAGCCACAAACCCAGCCCATTATCAATATGTTTTAAGCCACCATAATTTTTTGCCTGGTTCATTATAAAACCTATTTCACAACTTCACCCCCAGCTTGGTATCTACCCTCAGCAGTCTATTTTTAGTATAGCAGCCAGACTAAAATGAAAAAAAGATCCAATCAAAAGCCTCCAATAGTTTTCCATTTTACTCAGATCAAAAGCCAAAGTCATTAGTGGGGGTATCTTGGGAATTACAGTTAATATCTTCAACTTATAACAACCTAATTTAACTTATTACACTAGGTAACCACTTAGAATATAACTCAAATAGATATTAAATAGGAAAGAAAAAGGGAATCATAATAGTATGCTATAAAACAACAACAACAACTAAAGGGCTGGAAGCGTAGTTCAGTGGTAAAGTACTCATCAAGCAAGTACAAAACACTGGCTTCAAGCCGGGTGCGGTGGCGCACGCCTGTAATCCCAGCACTTTGGGAGGCTGAGGCAGGAGGATCGCGAGTTCAAAGCCAGCCTCAGCAATGGCGAGGCACTTAGCAACTCAGTGAGACCCTGTCTCTAAATAAAATACAAAAAAGGTCTGGGGGTGTGACCCAGTGGTTGAGTGCCCCTGAGTTCAATCCCCGGTACCACACACACACACACACACACACACACACAAAAAAAAAAAAAAAAAAAAAAAAAAAAAAAAACTGGCTTCAATCCCCCACACCACCAGAAGCAAACAAACAAAAACAAAGAAAACACAAAAACAGACAGTAATGGAGATAATGAGGAACACAAACACAAGATACAGAAAACTACAAGAAAGAACACTACCAAGAAAACAAGTACAGTAGGGTGAAAATATCTGCAAATCATATAATAAGGAGTACATATAATAAGTAGTTAATATCCTAAATGTATCAAGAACTCTCACAAACAACAACAAAGAGACAAATAATTCAATTTTAAAACAGGCAAAGGGCTCTAATACAATTCTTCAAAGAAGATACACAAATGGCTATTATGAAAAGATACTCAACATTGATCATTAGGAAAATGCAAACCAAAACTACCACTTCACACCTAGGATGGTTATATATATATTTTTTAATATTTATTTATTTGCTTTAGTTGTACACAGTGCAATGCATTTATGTTTACGTGGTGCTGAGGATCGAACCAGGGCTGCGTACAAACTAGGTGAGTGCTCTACCACTGAGCCACAACCCCAGCCTGGATGGTTATATTTTTAAAATAGAAAATAACAAATGTTTGTGAGGATGTGGAAAAAATTGAAAAGCTTATACATTACTGGTGGAAATATAAAATGATGATACTGCTGTGGAAAACAGAAGGACAGTTACTCAAAATGTTAAAACATTTCATTGAAATATGATTTAGCAATTCTACTTCTAGGTATACCCAAAAGAACTGAAAGCAAGGCCATGTCAATGGCATACACTACTTGGGAGGCTGAAGCAGGATGATCACTAGTTCAAAGCCAGCCTGGGCAACTTAGTAAGACCCTATCTCAAAATAAAATTTTAAAAGGGCTAGGGATGTATCTCAGTGATAGAGCACTTGTCTAGGACATGCAAGGATCTGGGTTCAATCTCCAGTACAGCAAAAATAAAAATAAGATTAAGGTCGGGGGCGGGGGAGGGGGAGACAACAACAACAACAAGAATTGAAAGCAAGGACTCAAACAGAAATTTGTACATCAATATTCATAGCTGCATTATTCACAATAGCCAAAGGTGAAAACAACCATAATGGTTATCAACAGGTAAATGGATAAATAAAAGTGGTATATATATGAAACAAATTTCAGTCATGAAAAGGATTGAAGTACTGGCAAAAACATTAAATTAAATAAAATAAGCTAGATACAAAAGGACAAACATTGTACAATTTCACTTATATGAAATATCTAGAACAGGCAAATTCATAGATAGAAAGTAGAATAGAAATTATTAGTTTACCAGGAGAGAGAATGGGAGACAGACTTTCAGTATGGGGTTATGGAAAAGTTTTGGAAATAGATATGGTGATGGTTGTATAACATTGTGAATGTACTTAATGCCAATGAGTTCTGATCCTAAAGATGTTTAAAATGACAATCTCTTGTTATATACATTTTACCATAATTTCTTTTTTAAAAAGTCAGTCCTTACAATTACATCCAAACCTCCAAAATCCTCAAAATGTCCAATGAAGTCACAGGGACCTGATGTTTCATTATCTCTGAATGCATCTCCAACCACTATACCTCTGGCTTTCTCCACATTCATGCCTCCTCCTTGATGTTTTTTGAACACACTGGCCATAGTCATACTCACAGCCTTTGCATTTGCTGATTCCTCTGCCTGAAATGGTCTTCCCACTTATCTTCATGACTCACATCCTCTCTTCAATGTTTTTATTCAAATATCAATCACTCTCTCTGTGAGGACTTCCCCATCTACCCCCACCACAAACTGCAGGCTCTCCCCCAAAAACATTCCTATTGCACTCTTCTGCTATGTGTTTCTCTATAGAATTTGAACTATCTGGTTAATATATGTTCCACAGATTTTCAGTCTCTTCTACTAGAATGTAAACACCATAGAGGCAGGAATTTTGAACTGTTTTGTTTAGCACTGTGTCCCTAACAGGCACATATTAAGCAATCACTAAATAATTGTTAAATTAATCTTCATTAAATGATTCTCTTCAGCAAATGATTCTAAATACTAATACCAGACTGTTGATATAAGACTTGCCACTTCTTAAACCTTCAAAAATTAGAGAGGGCTCTATTTTTACTCTAAAGTCTATTCTATCCATCTAAATATATTTAAAGTCTGTTACTTTATTACTGACTCCCCCATTTTGCTATGTTTAATCTAGCATTGAAAATCTTTCTTACTATTCCTGTAAAGTTTAAAGTTTCGGGCTGGGGATGTGGCTCAGCGGTAAAGCGCTCGCCTAGAATATGGCGTGGCCAGGGTTCCATCCTTAGCACCACGTAAAAATAAATGCATAGTGAACTACTAAAGCAAATAAGTAAATATTTTTTTAAAAAGTTTAAAGTTTCATTTAAATTCAAGTTTCCTTATTCACTTTAATAGATGACAAAATTATGTGCTGAAAAAGATTATATAATGATTGATAAAGCAAGGCTTCTAATTTCCAACACAATTTTCTCAAAAAATTTTTTGGATTGATATATAAAACATGAAAATTGTACATATTAATGAAGGACCTTGTGATGTTTTCCCTTAGTATTTTTTTGTTTGTTTTGTTTTGGTTTTTTGGTACTGAGGACTGAACTCAGGGGCACTTAACTACTGAGCCATATACCTAGCCCTTTTTATTATTTTATTTAGAGACAGGGTCTTACTGAATTGCTTAGGGCCTCGCTAAAATGCTAAGGCTGGCTTTGAACTCACAATCCTCCTGCCTTAGCCTCACCAGCTGCTGGGATCTTCTTCCCTTAATTTCTTGTTTTAAATTATTATGGTTTAAACTCATACAGGAATTAGAATCAGAGGGTCTTTAATTCTGTATGTCATGAAACACAATCAGTTGGTAAGATATTTCAGTTTTGTTCAACTATATCCTACTTGCTCCAAAAACCCATTTCTTTCTGGTTCTTCCTGAGTATCATAAGACAACAAACAGCATATACACAGGTAAAAGTCAATTTAAACAAATCATTAAATATACTTACAAGAAGCAAAACACATTAATGTCTCTCACTAACTAGAGCTATTAAAGATAACTATTATCTAAAAATCTGCTTCATATAATTGTAAACTCTGCTAAGCATAAGAAGTGCTATTGAGGAGGACAGTTCGTGCTTTACTTCGAAGTACTTGGTGGGTCTGATCACATGAATTTATTTCCATCTATTAACTTATACTCTTTTAAAATCTTCATATTTTGCGTGTATCTCTTGTAAACATCATATATCTTTGTTTTGACATTTAAAAATGTTTTGTTCTAAGTGAAGTTAGCCAATCCCAAAAAGCCAAATGCCAAATGTTTTCTCTGATATAAGGAGGCCAATTCGCAGTCGGGTTGGGATGGGGAGCATAGGAGGATTAGAGGAATACTAGAATGGCCAAGGGGAGGGAGGGGAAGGGAGGGAGCAAAAGGGTGAAGAGAAAAAAAAGATGGTAGAATGAGATGGATATCATTACCCTAAGTGCATGTATGAAGTCACGAATGGTGTGAATATACTTTGCATACAACCAGAGATTTGTAAAAAAGTGCTCTATATGTGTAATATGAAATGTGGTGCATTCTGCTGTCATTTATAACATCTTAGAATAAAAAATAATTTTAAAAAATAAATTTTAAAAATTATTAAAAAAATGTTTTGTTAATTTTTGTCTTTAACAAGAAAATTTTGTACATTTAAAGTGGTTTATTAATACATCTGATCCTGGTCTTTTAAATCACATTTATTTGCCTTCATTTTTGTTTTCTTTCTTTCTTTCATGAGTATTCTTTTAACTATTTCTTCATACATTCTTTACCCTACTTCCCACCATACTTATTTTGAAGTTACAGGTTCTATTCTATTAATGGCTACTCTAGTTAGTTTGAAATACATATTAAATTTGACAAAGTCTAAAGTTAATTATCTTCTCCTCCTCTTAAAAATATAAGATCCCTAGCCGGGTGTGGTGGTGCACGCTTGTAATCCCAGCACTTGGGAGGCTGAGGCAGGAGGATCGCGAGTTCAAAGCCAGCCTCAGCAATGGTGAGGCACTTAGCAACTCAGTGAGATCCTGTCTCTAATAAAATACAAAAAAGGGCTGGGGTTGTGGCCCAGTGGCCGAGTGCCCCTGAGTTCAATCCCCGGTACCAAAAAAAAAAAAAAAAAAAAAAAAAAAAAAAAAATATATATATATATATATATATATATATATATATGATCCTTAAAATACTGAACTCTCATCACTTCCTCCAAACTTATATACTGCTATCATCCAAACTTTTAGTTTTATCCTATTTGCCCTTTTCAAAAATTAGATGTTTCTCTTGTACAGTCAAGTTTGCTTATGATTTACCTACATAATTATCATTATACTATTTTTTCCATCTTGGATCTCAGACTTTCCCCATGACAATCACTTTTCTTATTCCTGAAGTTTAGCCTTGGTATGTGCTTCAAAAAGAAACTATCTTTTTAGCTCTGTTTTTGTTATTTATCTGGAAATGTCCTTACTTTGTTCTCTTTCTTGAAAGATAGATTCACTTCGTATAGAATTCTAGAGATAAGGTTATTTTCTTCAGTGCCCTTAAGACACTACACTCTTTTCCCCATTGTTGCTATGGAGAAGTCTTTTATCATCTGCCATCCCTTTATAGATGATCTGTGTTTTCTTTTTGGCTACTTTCATAAATTTCTTTTTCTCTTCTGCATTTTTATGTTGTTTCTATTGATAATTCATTGAGATTCTTCAAAGTACTGGTATTATTCAAGAATTCTCAAAAATTGTAAGAAACCTCAGCCATTATCTCTTAATGTTGCCTCTTCTTTATGATAACTTTCTGAAATTCTAACTGAATGTCTTTTATCTCTTACATTTTCCATATCTCAATCTCTTTGTCTCTCTGGAAAAAATTCAAGATAATTTTCTCTGATTTCTTTCAGTTTACTTCTTCTTGAGTCTAATCTGGTTCCAGTCTGTTCTTTGAATTTTAAAAAATTTATCTTAAAATATTTTTATGCTTACAGAAAAATTTAAAAAATAGTACAGAGACTCTCCATGTATTTGCCTCAGGTTTCTCTAAAATTAACCATACTACAATTATTGAAAGCAGAAAATTAACATTCATGCAATTTATTATTTATAGATCTTATTAAAATTTCAGGGCTGGGGTTGTGGCTCAGCGGCAAAGCGCTCGCCTCGCATGTGCGCGGCCCGGGTTCGATCCTCAGCACCACGTAAACATAAATGCATTGCATTGTGTACAACTAAAGTAAATAAATAAATATTTAAAAAAAATTCACCAGACATTACAACAAAATGCTTTTTCTAGTCCAAGATCACACATTGCAGTTAGTTTTTGTATCTCTGTACAAACTTCCAATTTGACTATTCGTCAATGTTTCTAGTGCTTTTTGATCTTGACAATTTTAAAGAGTACCTAGTGAGTTATTTTGTAGAATAGCTCACATTTTGGGTTTGACCAATATTTTCTCATGAATGAACTGAGGATATACGTTTTAGGGAGACAAGGCTACAATACAAGGGTACTGTATTCTGGGCATCATAATGGGAATAAATGAAGTTGACACCTGTTCTTATTTGTAATGTTAACATTGATCACTTAGC
>CM046669.1:39147432-39223159 GCA_025594165.1 Tamias sibiricus
CAAAGTACCAGGGATTGAACTCAAGGACACTCAACAATGGAGCCATATCCCCAGCCCTATTTTGTATTAATCATCAAATTGTTTATCCTACAAACGGCATTAATCTCTTGGTCAGAAGATGGAGTTGGGGAAGGGAACCAAATTTCATCGATACTATAGTGGAATTTGATGATAAGGTATCTTATAGTGAATTGATAAATGTTGTTTTGTTATAGTATGTTGTAACATATTTCATAAACTACCTCAAAGAAAAAACATACTGCCAAAACTTTTTACCATTTAGACTTTTTATGTTTATCAGAACTCTATTACAACTAATGATATATATTGTATTATTTATAACTTATACATACCTGAACATGGAAATATATTTGAAATAAATTGGTTAAGGAATTGCAAACACTCCTTACATTCAGGTTCCACCAGTTTTTGACTCAGTCATCATCCACATTCAGCTTTTTCACATGGGTCTTTGTGCTGTGTTTTTAAGAAGAATCAAGAAGCATGAGTGCAGAGTTTTAAAAACAGGTTTGCAATTACACCTGCTCCTCTCCTTGCTATGATGTTGTCTCCTGATATGCCTTATCGGTTGAAAATAAACTTTAAAAATTGTATTCAGCTGGGCTCTGTGGCGTATGGCTGTAATCCCAGCACTTGGGAGGCTGAGACAGGAGGATCATGAGTTCAAAGCCAGCTTCAGCAATGACAAGGCACTTAGCAACTCAGTGAGACCCTGTCTCTAATAAAATACAAAAAAGGGCTGGGGATGTGGCCCAGTGGTTGAGTGGCCCTGAGTACAATCCCTGGCACACAAAAAACAAACAAACAAACAAAAAAAAAACTCTGAAGCCAAAACTATAATCATTCTCTGAAGGAGCCCTAATAGGAGATGGTTAATTGCGGTTAGCTGACGGCCATAAGAGATGTTCTGGTTTCCACCTGAAAGAATCTTTGTATGCCAGTGACTATGTGATGCACCTGTGGTCCTTGTTAAAGCTAAAGATATATAATGGGGTGAGGAGTCAGACTAGGATATAGAGAGAAGAAGTAGTTGCTAGTCAGAGTCAGGCTGAGGCTGCCGAAGAAGAAAGAAGAAAGAAGAAGCTCTCTCTCTCTCTCTTTCTTTCTCTCTCTCTAAGCTCTCTCTAAGAAAGTAAAGAAGTAAAGAGTCAGTAGTCAGAAGAAGTAAAGAGTCAGAGAGCTTGCTGAAGGAGCCAGTGTTAGAGTTTTGAGAGATTGCTAAAGCCGAAGAATAAAAAAAAAACCTTCTTTCATCTTCATTCTGCCTCCGAGTTTTTCTCCCGCGGCGTTGTTTCTCCAAGTCAGGAAGCAACAAATCTCTTTTTTCCTACTGAAAGAAAGCAACTTAATGAAATGAGTTATTACAAATTTAATATAGAAGAAAATGAAATCCTACTATATTGCTTAGTTTTTACTACTTAAAAGAAATGTGTCACAGTACAGAAGTATCTCATACTTACTGGTTGTAAAAAATCATTAGGTTACATTTGTGTGAAGAAAAATGGGGGGAAACGAAAATGTGAGTATAAATGGAAGAGTTGAAAGGAAAAAAAAAACAGCTTATTTTGAGGATGAAAGAGTTTCTTAAACTGGGAAGGGGGTCCTATATTTCTGAAGGCTAAGGTACGATGTGCAGAGCACCCTGGAGATAACAGAACTTTGAAAAGGAGTGACTACATATTTAGCCACAGAGGGAGGCCCAACAATATAGCGAAGATGCATGGTTAGCTTGGCATTCGGGAGGGCAACTCCACATGGGGTTGTCATGTCAGAGACTGGAGACACCACACTGGCCTAAGAGGGAGATAAGCATATGGGACTCACTTAAAGGAATTGCAGAACATTTTCAGATCCACAAAGCAGCAATCCCAACTGAGCAACTTTTGTGTGTGTGTGTGTGTGTGTGTGTGTGTGTATGTGTGTGTGTGGTACCTGGGATTGAACTCAGGGGCACTGAACCACTGAGGCACATCCCCAGCAAATCACTATCCTCCTGCCTCAGCCTCCCAAGACCCTGGGATTACAGGTGTATACCACCACGTCCAGCTGAGCAATTTCCTCTTCTTCTTCTTCCTCTTCTTTTTTATTCAACATTGTATATAGAACAATAGCATTCATTACATTTCTTATTACATTTATAGAGCACCTTTTAACATAACAATGTTTGGATACCAAGAATATTCATACTCTTCATGTCTTCAGTCATGCATTTAAGATGTTGATATCCATCTCATTCTACCATCTTCTTCTTTTCCCCTTCATACCCCCTTGCTCCCTCCCTTCCCCTCTCTCCCCATTGACTTTTCTAGAGTTCCTCTAATCCTCCCTCCTATGTTCCTAACCCAACCCCACTGTGAATCAGCCTACTTAATCAGAGCAAACATTCAGCATTTGGATTTTGGTGATTGACTAACTTCACTTAGCATAATGCTCTTCAACTTTATCCATTTACCTGCGAATGCCATGATTTTATTCTCTTTAATTGCTGAATAATATTCCATTGTGTATGTATACCACATTTTCTTTATCCACTCATCTACTGAGGAGCATCTGGTTGGTTCCACAACCTACCTAGCTAATGTGAATTGAGCTGCTATAAACATTGATGTGGCTGTGTGCCTGCAAGCTGAGCAACTTCCTAAGAATGACTTCTCTTGGTCCCTGGATGGGAGAGGGCTTGAAGGCAGAAATTTGTTTGGAAAAACTGACAGACTGGACTTTTTTTTTTTTTTTTTTTTTCACTCTTTTGTTGTCACAAGTTTTACCTCTAACAATTCTACAAAATGCTGGTACTCAACATTTGCTGGAGGTGATTTTAATAGACTTAAAATAGTATTTTAATAAAGAACATGCAACACATAACCAGTGAATAAATATCTCAATTTATTGAATTATTAAATCACAGGCCTTTTCTGTCTTGATGATCTAAAGAACAATGAACTGTACTTTTCATCGTGTCATGTAATCATTTGTTAGGGTGTCTTCTATTTATTTTACCATAGTTTTAGAGAAGGATTGTGAGAGTTTTTCTTTTTTTGCAGTGCTGAAGATTGAAATCAGGGCCTCATATATGCCAGGCAAGTGGTCTCCCACTGAGCTACATCCCCAGCCCCTTTTTTTTCTTTTTTTTTTTTTTTTTTATTAATGCTTTACTAATGTGATAAATATCTCTATTACAAAAGGCCAATTGAGCAAAATATCCAAGTTTCTAGTAGGCAAAGTTGAAATTATTCAAGAAATTTAACAAAATTCTAATGCAGATATTCTAGTTCTAAAATTGCCATAGACAAATTATTCTGAAAAGATGAAAATGTTGTAGGCAATGGATGTCATAAAAGCAATTTGGTTAAAGGGCAAATTAATGAATGATGAAAATATTCAGTGGCAAGCAGGTATTACCAATGATGAATATAAAGAGTCGATTACTAGGGTAACAGCTTGTGATAGATCACTGAAGATTTCATCTGTCATTAAACTAATTAATTAAAAAGCTTTAAAAAAGAAAACTTATTCTTAACAATAAAACAGATCAATCTAGGCAGTTTCAGGTAGTTGAAGATCTAGCAACACTCTTTCACCAATACTCAGGTGTACTCAGGGCTTGTCTCCTTTAGTTCCTCTTAGACATGGGAAAGAAGCTCATTTTGATGGGTTGAAAGTCATCTTACTAAGCAAGTAACAGAAAGGTAAGGGACTAAAGGACTATTGAATAATATAATAAATGACTTAATAAGATGGAGAGAATAAGCTGGTAAAAAAAAAAAAAAAAAATCAGCAAACAGGCTGGTATTTGTACCTTGCAAATGTCCTTAGATACCAAGAGCAAAATTATAATTTATATAACTGTTTAAAGTGAAAAATTTTGGAGACAGAGATTGGGGAGTGGCTGAATCAGACCTATGGAGGGAATTTTATATATTTTCGTGAACATAAAGACTGCATAATCGTTTCTGGTTTTCAGACAATTTTTATGAGTGCATTATAATTATACAAAATAGTGGGATTTGGATTTTCTCAAGGAACAGTTGTGTCCTGGATCCTATATACCAGCTTGTGAGAGACAAACGTTTTGAGAAACTTTGCAAGCTTGTTAAATATACCCATCAGTAAGAATTAAATTATACAACTTACATTAAATTAAATTTAAAAAGGGAATACAAATTTGGTATGCCTTATCTGAAATGTCCAGGACAAAAGGTGTTTCAGACTTCAGAGTTTTTTGGGTTTTAGAAAATTTGCAAAGACTTCAGTGGTTAAGCATCCTACTCTGAAAATCTGAAATATTCCAAAATCTGAAATATTTGGAGCATCATGTCAGACCTCAAA
This sequence comes from Tamias sibiricus, assembly GCA_025594165.1. Taxonomy (NCBI): domain Eukaryota; kingdom Metazoa; phylum Chordata; class Mammalia; order Rodentia; family Sciuridae; genus Tamias; species Tamias sibiricus. The sequence continues at coordinate 39,151,780 of CM046669.1, forward strand.
AAGTTTCAGACTCTGGAGCATTCTGAATTTCAGATTTTAAGATAAAAGATGTAATGACTCTAAATTCATCACTTCCTATTTTACTGCATTTGATGATTGTGCATGCTACGAGGAGGTTTCTATCTATTATATACACATGGTAGTAATAGTATAAAATGGTAAACTACTACCATACATCTCTTCCCAATTGTACTTTCAGAGATGTCACATTCTAGTTTGAAATCACTCATGGTGGGAGAAATGACACCACTGATACTGGTGAATACTATAAATCAAGGCTTTTTCCCTCCAAAGAACTGATATTTTAAAATTGCCAATATGCCACTCCTATGAGATATTCCAAAATTTTGATAAGGAGGGCATTTGTAAAGCAAGAGCAACTTTATCAAAGATATAGAAAAAGAAAATAGACACTTTAGAAATGACAGGAGGGAAGCTTGAGCTCCAGAGAGCCCAGAGCAGATGCGGTGGCAGCTCTGGAGGGCTGCCTATTCCGGCTCCCACAGTGCACAGGGCAGGGCTGTGGCTGCAGCGGCTGCAGCGGCGGCGGCGGCGGCGGGGCGCAGGACTAACCGCCGAGGTTGCTGGAAAGGCAGCAACGACCCTGAAGACCCCAGGCACGCGGGTTGCTTCAGGCTGCTCGCAGCGAACCGGGAGAGTGATGGCCACGCCCTCACGGGCAACCAGCGCCTTAGCCGCCCCGCCCCGCCCCGCCTTGCCCGGCTTAGCCCCTCAGGCTTGGCCTTGCCCTGCTTCCCGCAGGGGCAGCGGCATCACTGACCCTTGAGGTGGCTGCAAAGGCAGCAGCGACCCCGAAGACCCCAGGCACGCGCGTTGCTCCAGGCTGTTCGCAGGGAGCCCGGGATTGATGGCCACGCCCCCGCGGTCCACCAGCGCCCGAACCGCCCCGCCCCGCCTTGGCCCCTCAGGCCTGGCCCTACCCTGCTCCCCGCCGGGGCAGCGGCGGCACCACTCACTGTCAAGGTGGCTGCAAAGGCAGCAGCGACCCCGTTGACCCCAGGCACGCGGGTTCCTCCAAGCGGCTGCAGCCAGCCCGGAAGTGACGGCCAAGCCCCCGCGGGCCGCCCGCGCCTGAGCCGCCCAGACCCGCCGTGCCCGTCTTCGCCCCTAAGGCCTGGCCCTGCCCTGCTCCCCGCCTGGGCGGCGGCATCAGTGACCGTTGAGGTGGCTGGGAAGGCAGCGGCGACCCTGAAGACCCCAGGCACTCGGGTTGATGCTTCACGCGGGCTCGCAGCGAACCCGGGCGTGATGGCCACGCCCTCGCGGGCCACCAGCGCCTGAGCCGCCCCAACCCACCCCGCCTTGCCCGGCTTGGCTCCTCAGGCCTGGCCCTGCCCTGTTCCCCGCAGCCAGGGGGGCGGCGGCGGCGACAGCGGGGGCTGCGGCATCACTGACCGTTGACGTGGCTGCAAAGGCAGCAGCGACCCCCGAAGACCCCAGGCACGCGGGTTGCTCCAGGCTGGTCGCAGCGAGCCAGGGAGTGATGGCCACGCCCCGAGGGCTGCCAGCGCCTGAGCCGCCCCGCTCTGCCCCACCCCGCTTTGCCCAGCCCGGCCCCTCCGGCCTGGCCCTGCGCTGCTTCCCGCCCCACCGCTGCCGAGCATTTGCTACTGAGGGTGTGGGCGGCCGCCCAGGCGGGGCTGTCCTCGCGTGGACCCGCCCTGGCCGCCTCCAGCTCTACGCAAAGTTTGCCAGGGTTTGGATCCTGATCCGGAGGCAGTTTGGAAGTTTGGAAGTTAGCAGAGCTGCTCAAAGATTATAAGCCTGGAGATAAAGTCCTCCTGCTTCACCTTGAGGAAGGAAAGCATTTGCACTACTGTCTAGACCCAAAGACAAGGAGCTGCCTCATCTGCGAAACCCTGATGTTCTTGTCTGTGAAAATCCACCTCACTGCCCTCAGCTATCTTCATGAGCCTGCTGGACTTGATATCTCAGAGTCCGCTTTATTGATTCCAAACTCATTTATACATATTGTGCTATAGTCCTAGTAGCTATACATCCTTTTGAACAGCTGCCTATTGATGGAGAAGATACTGTTCACGCGTACACTGGTCAGAATATGGGTGATATGGATCCACATATCTCTGCAGTAGCTGAAGAAGCTTACAAGCAAATGGCTAGGTTGGTGAAAGCTTTCATTATCATTTCATGGCTCTTATTAGATGTGACGATTTCTTCTTTGGTAAGTCATTAGGTATTTTTAAAGTTAATGGCAGTTCATGTATCAATTCTGACTAAGCAGCCTTGGCAATCTGTTTGTCCGGATGGCCTGGATTTTTATTAAATATGAAAATCTTTTTAAAAAGGAAACAAAATGAGAAGTCTCAAAATTTTTAGACAATAGAAACCTTGCTAGTTAGACTTTGTCTCAAGACTGTAAGCAAATATCTTTCCAACTAAAGAGTCTTTTGAAAAGGGAAAACAAATGAATTAATAGAAATGGGCAGAAGTGCATTTACTTTTAAGAACTTTTTTTTTCTTCCCTTTCCCTCCTCCCGCCCTCCACCAAGCAAATCAACCAAATAGTAAAGAGGAAAGTGCCATAATAGGTGTAAGACATGGTTTCATGGAAGATGAAATACTGGCTGCTTAGAAGATGTTATGGTCCACACTTTGTTTTCTTTGAGGTCTTCCACCCTAATAGTAACCAGGAACATTTAGGTTAGCTTATGAAATCTGACAAGGGTACAGCCCATGGCAGTAAGGATGCAGGACAGTGATTTTCTTTCTTATTTTATTCACTGCAGCCCCAGGGAGAGAGAGAACGCAAACAGGAATGAAATCCAGGTCTCCTATATAAAACACTGTGCTGTGGAACTACTACCAGGGCACCAGCGGGGTAAAGAACATATTTTCTTTTAAAAGACTTTGTTATATTATTAATGATGGAAACTTATTTGTTGAGCGTTGCCCAATAACATTAAAATCTTACTTGCATTAATCATAACTTGTAAAGTTTGTTTTCACAAGAAATTATTTGATATCTGTTTATTGGATTTAAAATATTTAGCTACTATTTGAGAAAGGGGGGGGAGAGTACTACCAACTTATAAAGTGTCAGATTATTGTAAAATCATCAGAAATAACAATCTCGAAGAAATTTCAGGTGACTATAACACTTTTAAGAATACGTTAAGTCAAAAAACTTGCATCCTTTAATAAAGGACAGGTGTAGGATAAGTTTAGGAATAACTTCTCTTCCTTGAAGGTGTTTCTTAATTAAAACCAGATGAGAGTAGAAAAGAAGGTATTCAGAACACTAAATAAAATGGATGTGAGCCAGGGCTGGTGGCACTTGGAGGCTGAGACAGGATGATCTCCAGTTCAAAAGCCAGCCTCAGCAATAGCGAGGCACTTAGCAACTCAGTGAGACCCTGTCTCTCATAAAAAAAAAATAAATAAATAAAATGAAAATAAAGGGCTGGGCATGTGGCCCAGTGGTCAAGTGCCCCTGAGTTCAGTACCCACACACACACACACACACACACACACACACACACACACACAAAAAAAAAAAAAAAAATCTATTCATGGATTCATGTGTGTGTGGATATTATACCTGGTTCTACTGAACTGTCCTTAATTCCTTCTCACCTCTGTGCTCCTTTTGTCAACTTATACCTCAAAACTTAATAAAACTCCTTGAAATATTTGTTTCAAGTAACATTTAAAAAACGCTTTTAAAATTAAAACATTGCATATATAGCTAAAGTCCTCTTTATCTGCTAGTACCCCAACCCTACTGTGAGCTAATATAGTAATATATATACTTCTAACCATTTTTATATTTTTATATCTGTATCTATCTATGTATTTATAAACATAATATGATATTGCTGGAAATCTATGATATCCTGAAAATATCGTTCTTTTTTTCACTATCCATTCTATTTTTTGCATATTACATAGAGATGCATTCATCTTACCTAGATCTAATTCAAACTGGTAACTGCATTGTATTTCACATTTTAGTTTTTTTTTTTTAACCTATTAATGGACAGTAAAGTTATATTCAGTTTTTTCTCTTAATGACTTACCTGTTTCATTCATTGGTGCTCTATTTGTCCTCAGAAGTCATGTAGGAAAGACTATTCCTTTAATTATGACAGCTCAAATCTTGGAAGAAAGATTTTTGTTTGTCTGTTTGTTGGAATTTTCATTCTTGCAATATCAAATAGCCCTATTATTTAGGTAATGTGCACATAAATATGTAGCGTATTATATACTACTTTCATTTTAGGACTGACTATTTCCTTAAGGCTTATCCTATTGCCAATTTTTAATAGTTTTATTTTAGTGAACTGTGGTTTATAGAGTTGTAAACAAAGTTGGAAGCTGATTTGTTAAATGGTGTCATATTTAGAAGGGCCTTGTAGCTTTTTATTTTTTTGAAGCAAAAAAACAATTTTATACGACTCTATTATGGTATTTAGGTATTTCAGTTCTCTTTTCAACCTGAGATTACCTTATTTCCAGTTTCTTGGTATAAAACATGAACTCTATCAGCAAGTATTCTCCAGTAGTAGTTAGGGTAGAAGTAGTTCTGGATTAAAATCAGTGGGTGATCATCCTTCCAATTTATACAGATCATGGCTGTAGACTTCCATCTACTCACTTAGAGCAAGTAATATTTTATGCTGGCAAGTAAGAATTATTCATAGGACTTATTTAACAACCAGTGTGACTCTTGAGGGCAAACAGACAGATAAGATTTATTAAACTTGTAGAGTTTCTTTTTCAAGGCCCAACATTTTTCTCATTTAAATTAATTGTGTGCTCAAGTATCATTCAGACCCTTCACTGGCCTTCAAATGTGATAAAGCTGCTTCTTATTTTTAAGAAGAACATTTTATTACTGGACTTATTTTAGACTTCAATGTTTACTCTTCACAAAAATCTGAAGAGAATCTTTAACACTTGAATAAAGCTCTAACCACTAATTCTTAATTAGGGTATTTTTAATCAATGTTCTTTCTTGGTCTCTATGGGGAAAACATTGTTCAAAGTGTGGTCTCTGGACTGGTGCAGCTTTGCACATTGTCACTTGTTTGCAATGATGTAGAAATTGAGAAAAAGAATTTTAAAAATTTTATAGTAGTTTGGCAGAGTCATGTTATGATTATGAAATTTAAGAATAACAAAATATGGAGTTATGTCTTTCTTTTTATGTTTTCATTTCAATGTTCTAGTAATCCATCTATATTTTACAAAAGTCTCCCTGAAAGCAAAACAAATACTAGGACACTTTCAGTATCAGTGAACCACAGCAGAATGCAATTCTTCATTATGTGAAAATGGGCATAAAGTAAAGAAGATATAAGGGAAAATGGGGATAGAGTAAGCTTAAATTGTGGTTTCCGATTCCTAAAAGTGCTTTCTCAAAAGAACTGGAATGTTGGTTTTTTTTTTTTTTTTTTTTTTTTTTTTTTTTTTTTTTTTTTTTGTATTTGAAATCTCTTGTTCAGTCATGTATTCTTGTTTATTCTTAATAAGCCCTAGTAATTTTTAATTGAAAATCTAGCTGATTTATTATTTTTATCATCAATGCCAAACAAGACTTTCAATCCATTAAAGTATTTCATTAAGCATAGATTTATTTTCACACGTGCAACAATCATACTAAACACATTTCTTGGCATAAAGGCACAGCCTTTGTTTGGAGTTTAGAATATCTCCAACTGCAAGATTATGTATTTAAAACTCCCGTTGTTTTTTATGTAATAGTAAATTAATCAAAATAAGTTATAACATCTAGAACAAAATAAAATGGGAATAATGTACTTACAAGATTCCTATTTAAAAATCTTTATTTACAAAATACTATCCTAAGAATTATGATGCCATTAAGCTTTAATTGGAACAAAAGAATAATCGCTTCAGTAAAAGTAGTTACCTTAAACTAAAAATAAGAGATAAATCAAATTACTTTTGAAGAGAGATCAAAAATATCATTCTATCCTACGAATTCTAATGCCGTTAAGCTCTAATTGGAACAAAAGAATAATCACTTCAGTAAAAGCAGTTACTTAACAGTAAAAATAAGAGATAAATCAAATTACTTTTGAAGAGAGATGAAAAATATCTTTCTATCCTAGGAATTCTAATGCCATTAAGCTCTAATTGGAACGAAAGAATAATCACTTAAGTAAAAAGAAGTCACTTAAGCTAAAAATAAGAGATAAATCAAATTACTTTTGAAGTGAGATCCAAACTATTGTTGTGGTTCTGGAGGTTCAGTAGCAGGCTCATTTGAAGGTGGAATCAACCCTGAAGGGAACTCACTTCTACTTTCAGAATGCGGGGGTAGGGGTCTGGGGGGGGGGGGGGGGGGGGTGGGGGCAGGGGTGGGGGGGAATCCAGGTCTTGGGGGGAGATACTGAGGAAAACACCTCGGTGAATAGTCATTTTGCATTGGGAATGGAGGGGGTGGTGGGCCCGGTGGAAAATATTCGGGAGGTGCTCCATACATGTTTCCTGGAGGAGGTGGAGGAAAAAAAGGTCCTCTTCTCATGAACTGACTCCTTGGATCCACTGGAAGAAGTGGCCCTCTGACTGGGATCTTCGTCCTCCGGGCCTGTTCCCATGGAGGTGACAGGGGCCCAGTTTCCAAAGGTGCTCTCGGAGGATCACTTAACCTCTCATAGCTTGATGATGCTCTTCTTTGTTCGCTAGTCGTACAGTCCAGAGGATTCCTTGGGCTTCTTGAGCCTCTTCCTCCTCCCACCGGAACCAAAGGTGAGAGTAGGAGTGGACCCTTCTTTTCCCGATGAGAAGGTCTCATTTCAGTTGAAGGTTGACCCAGTGGTGAGGGACCATTTGGGTAATGCTTTCTGCCAAATGCTCTGTTGGAAACATCATCAAGTGCATATGGATCTTTTTCTAACAGCTTCAATTGTAACTCCTTTTCAGTTAATTTTTGTGCATTGCGAGCATTTTGTTTCCTTAAGTAATGGAGGTTTCTTTCAGCAATCCAAGCTGCCAATTCACTATGATATGCTTTTTTCTTGGCGGAAACAATCTGCCCCTGATAGAAATGAATGGTTCTCTCCAATTCTTCTTCCAGATATTTGGCTTGCTTTCTATAGGTCTCCAGCTCTTCGGTTGTATGGCTGAACTTTTCTTCTACTTGGGAAAGGTTTGCCTCTTGCTCTACCTGGTCATTTTCCTCTACTCCTAATGTCCTTCTATTTTCTTGATGTTGCCCCATCCAAACGTCATGTCTGTGCTCCTCACGTTCAAGCTGTGTATTCTCTGACGGCAAAAAAATACTTGTTCAGTCTTGAGCATTTTACCATGTCCTAAGCCTTCATGCTCTTTTTGAAGAAGGCTAACTTTTTCAAGTAGTTGACATTTCTCTTGAATGAGTGCAGACAGTTTTAGAGCAAGCTTTTGTCTTCCCACATCAAGCCTGCTTCGAACAAATTGAAACCTTTCCCACAACATGAAAAGAACAGCAAAAGCTCCACTAGCTGTAGATATCACCAACTCCCAAAGAATGCCAAAAGGCGAAATGAATTTGGCAAAGCCAGGTGATGAGAGATGGGTTTTCTGGACCGTGAGGAAGCTCCAGAGATAGGGAGAGGCCCTAATAGGAACAGTTCTCTTCAGCACGGGCACCTGAGTCCTGTTTTTTTCTCTCACTCAGATGGGAGCTTCTCTCTCCAATATGCCGGGTACACCACTTACCTGCATATTGAAAAACTGGAATAAGTTTGACCCTCAGACACTCAAGATAAAGCACCTCATTTTCTTCTGCCGCGAGGCCTGGCCTCAATACAAACTCCCTGATGGAGAATCCTGGCCACCAGAGGGAAGTATCAATTTCAATACGATTTTACAGCTTGATAGATTTTGCAAAAAGGAAGAGAAATGGGGGGAAGTGCCATATGTTCAGGCTTTCTTTGCCCTAAGGGAAGACCCCCAATTGTGTCAGCAGTGTAAAGTAGACTTAGCTATGATCTCTGTTATGAAGGGAGAAAATCCTAAGGACCCAACTGTTGAGGAGAAGAAATCAGGAGGATCCCCCAAATCTTCATTCTCTGCTGATGTCCAGCAGCAGCCCTCCTGTCCCCCATGCCCTGGCCTTTCTCCATCTGTCCCAATGGACAGGTTAAATGTATTACCCCTCCAGGATATGCCAGGAGGAGAATTTAGACCAGTCAAAGTACATACCCCCTTCTCCCTTCAAGACTTAAGACAGATAAAAACTGACTTAGGGAGATTCTCAGAAGACCCAGATAAATATATTGAGGTATTTCAAAACATATGCCAGGTGTTTGGCCTTACCTGGAAAGACATTATGCTGTTACTCAACCAGACTTTAACTTCTAATGAGAAGGAAGCTTCCCTAAGAGCGGCCGAGCAATTTGGGGATGCTTGCTCATGCCCCGGCAGCACAGACTTGTTTCCATTGTGGAGAAGAAGGACATTTCAAGCAGGATTGCCCACAAGCAAAGCGGCCACCTCTGAAGCCCTGTCCTAAGTGTCAAGGCAACCACTGGAGGAGTGACTGTCCTGAAGGGCATAGGTCCTTGAGGCCAGACTCTTCCATACAGGCCTGATGGGCCCCGGGGGCGATTCTGGCTCCCTTAACTCCTATCACCACAAGTGAGCCCCGGGTATGCTTCTCTGTAGGGAGCCAAGAGGTCAACTTCCTCTTAGATACTGGTGCCAGTTATTCTGTTCTCATGTCGTACTCTGGACCGCTTTCCTCTAAAACCATGATGGTGCAAGGAGTGTCTAGAAGGTCTATAACTAGAGAGTTCACTCTCCCACTGAGTTGTGAGTGGGATGGGATGATGTTTTCTCATGCATTCCTGATAGTCCCAGAATGCCCCACTGCTTTATTGGGGAGGGACTTACTTTCAAAACTTAAGACCACTGTTATGATGATTTTGGGGCCAGAGGGACCATTATGTTTACTTTTATTAGAATGTGATATAAACCCTGAAGTGTGGGCCACTGCCGGAGACCAACTCCGGTTGGGGGGGGGGGAAGACGTTGGCGAAAAGGTGAGAGATAGACCACACAGCACACAAGTCTGGAGGCTAACTCTAACTTTACTTCTTTTACCCGAATTCTTATAGCCCAGACAGCACAGTCTTTTGAATTACAGCTTTTGAGGTTACATTAAAGAATTTCAGAGTTATACATTATGAAGGAAACAAGTTACATTAAGGAATTTCAGGGTTATACATTCTGGGGGAAACAGGATATTGTTCTAAGTACATATTACTGATTAAACTTATCTAAAGATGTAAAAAAAACATATATTGATCAATCTTAAATGTCAAGAACAATCATATAGCAGTACAAAACATGTTTTCACCTAAACCTATTTCTGTAACCCCTTAAGTCCACTCATGATTTCTCACAGCTAGATTGCTCCAATACATCATAGCTAAACCTTAACTGAACTCAACTTACTATTATTTCCTATAATGACTTTGTTTTGAACTAGAAAGAAGGAAGTATAGCTATTTCTCAGAAGTTAAGCTAATAGGTAATTTTCCTTTGATCAGGTGTTAGATCTAAGGGGTCTCTACCATGGAAAACTTATATCAATATATTTTAAACTAATATCCTAAACTTACCTAAGATAAAAGAATCCTTATCAATCACAAGAAAGCCTTATAACTATAACTTAGAAAAGTCTGAACTATGGGGCACAGCAAGAGCCACAAGTTTAATCATTACTTACAAGCCTAATGTCTAATTATAAACCTGTTTTTCTCATGTACTAATGAATTTGCTATAGAGCTCCTGACTCAGACTTCACAATGTAAATTTGTGTGATCAGATTTATGTTTAATAGCGAACTTATGAGCCCCTAGTGGCCACACAGAAACACAGTGAGAATAGGGAGATAGAATTAACCATCGCGGCACCATTTTTGTCTAACATCGTTCCTGGAAGAGGGAGAGATGCCTTGCTTTCTCTCCCTATTATTTCAGACAAGGAGCCTTGCTCACTTGTCCCAAGGAAGATGTGACAGGCCACAGAAGGTAAAATTGGACAAGCAAAAAGTGCAGTCCCAATCAAAATAGCTTTTAAAAATCCTTCTGTCTTTCCACACCAGAGACAATACCCCTTATGCCCAGAGGCAAAAGAGGGAATATTGAAAGTCATTCAGAATCTCAAACAGCAAAAACTTTTAGTGCCTTGCAATAGCCCATGTACAGGAATTTTAAACACAAAAGGAGGACTATGGCTTTCAGTCACCTTCTAAAATATCAGACCTTACTTTTAGAGGGACCCATAACTCAAGTAAAGACTTGCTCTAATTTAAACCCAGCCACCTTCCTTCCAGAAAAATTAGAAGGAAATCCTAAGCATGACTGCCAACAGGTCTTAGCTATAAATTACTCAGCCCGAGAGGACCTTCAAAATCTTCCCTTGTCCAAACCAGACCTCACCATGTTCACAGATGGGAGTTCCTTCATAGAGCAAGGAGAACGCAAGGCTGGATATGCTGTAGTGACTTTATATGACACCATTGAGGCACAGTCTTTGCCCCCAGGCACAAACTCATAGCTAGCTGAATTAATAGCCCTAACGAGAGCACTGGAGTTAGGGAAGCAGCAAAGAGTTAATATTTACACTGACTCTAAGTATGCCTGTCTAATCCTGCATGCACATGCAGCAATTTGGAAGAAAGAGGATTTCAAACAACTGGGGGAATGTCTATAAAGAACTAGGAGCAAATCTTAAAACTGCTAGAAGCTGTTCATTAACCCAAGGAAGTAGCTGTAATACATTGTCAAGGACATCAAAAGGGACTAGATGAAATAGCTGAAGGTAATAGACTTGCAGACCAACAAGCCAAGGAGGCTTCTAAGGGAACTTTACAGAGGGCAACTTTAGCTCCTCTGATATGGACAGGCCCTCCTCCAGAGATAAGACTTCAATACGCTCAGGAGGAAACACACCAGGCCTTATCTAAAGGAGGTAGTCTCTTACCCTCAGGGTGAATTCAAATGGAAGACAGCAAGCTTTATTTACCTGCTAGTTCCCAATGGAAGGTTTTAAACACCCTACACCAATCTTTCCACCTAGGAGAAGAAAATACTCTCAAATTAACCCGAGAGATATTTGAAGGAAAAAATATTCCAAAGACTATCCATCAAATAGTCAAGGCCTGTGAAATGTGCCAAAGAAATAACCCACTTAACTCTGCCAAGAAGCCCCCAGGATTACAAAAGATAGGAGAGTTCCCTGGTGAAGACTGGCAACTTGATTTTACCCACATGCCCAAGAGCAATGGACTCCAATATTTACTGGTGATGGTAGATACTTTTACTGGGTGGATAGAAGCCTATCCCTCCAGAACTGAACAGGCAGGAGAAGTAGTCAAAGCCTTGTTACAGGAAATAATCCCACAATTTGGGCTGCCTCGAAGTCTACAAAGTGATAATGGAGCAGCATTCAAGGCAGCTGTTACTCAGGGAAGATCCAAGGCCCTAGGAATTAAATACCATCTCCATTGTGCATGGAGACCTCGGTCCTCAGGAAAGGTAGAGAAAACTAATGACATTTTAAAAAGGCATCTAAGAAAACTCACTCAGGAAACCCACTACCCATGGCCTAAGTTGCTTCCATTAGCATTACTCAGAATTAGGAACACCCCAAAGAAATTAGGGCTCAGCCCATTTGAGCTTTTATATGGGAGGCCATTTTTAAGGAATGATCTCTTTAAAGATCAGGAAACTGCAGATTTAGTGGCTCATATCACAAAGTTGGCTAAATTTCAAGCTGAAATTAGTAAATATACCCCATATCGGAGTCAACTACTTCTCCACCTCTGTATGAGCCTGGAGACCTAGTTATGATCAAGACCATACCTTCAAATTCCCCAAACCTAGATCCTATTTGGAAAGGACCTTTTTCTGTAATCTTATCTACCCCCTCTGCAGTAAAGGTGCTGGGACAAGAGAACTGGATTCATCATTCTCAGATTAAGGCCTACAATCCTGAGTTGGCACCTAAAGAGACTTCTCCTTCCCAAGGACGGTATTCCTACACCCCAATAGAAGACCTAAAATATCTCTTCCGCAGAGATGATGGTGATATGTAAACTTTTTCTTCTCTCCTTCTTTGTCCTTATAGACAGGTCCACTGAAACTAATTCTTTTCTAATGTGGGCCCAACAATATGCCACTAGATTACAGAAAGGTAACTGCTGGATATGTGGACTATTACCCCTTTCCAGCACCTCAGGATTACCCTGGTGGGTATCTCCCCTACAGGGAAGTGACTGGGTAAATTTACAATCCCTAATGTTAGAACAAAGGGAAGAAAGACCTTCTTTACAAACTGCTTCCCGTGCCAATGTTAATTTATGGCCTATAAATGAAACTTTATCACAACCAGGTCATGGAAAGATTTTCACTTTAGAACAGACCAATCTACAGATTTCTACCACTATTAAGTCCCATGTAGGCCCATCCAGCTCTCGCCCTCTGCCATCGGCACCGTCAATATGTCACAGGTATAAAGATAGTTACTATCAGATTTGGGATGGAAACTTATGGCTTACTCTCACCATTGGGCATCTAAACCAAGAAGCCCCAATCTGTTGGGAGCAGCGAAACCATACCTATGACAAATGGCCTAATGCTACTCAAGAATTAGGATGGATGCCAGAGTCACAATGCCAACAAATTGTGATTTTACAAGCTAATAATTGGTTTGGGTGTTAGAAAATTATTAGGACAAGAAGTTACTCCGGAACACCATGGTAGAAAGGGATGGTTTTATTGGCGCCCACGCGGGGCACGTCGGAATTCAGAGGACAATAAGCTACCTCCATGGACAACCCTTACACCCATCCCCCAACCGCCGTTGACCTTCCATCGCCAAGTCGCCAAATGGGTAAGCCCCTTCCATTTTGAGAGCTCTAAACCCGAGGGGCCACACACCGTGGAAGCTGACCGTTGAACGTCCGGCAGCCCCACCCACTGGCTCACCCGGGGAGGACCGCACCCCACCTAAACCTTCAAGGTTGAAAGTGGACCTCACAGAGCTCTCTCCACCTCCCTTTCCAGTTAAATTTCCAATTACCCGGTCAGTTTATGTCCCGGCTGCACGTCTGCGGCCTACCCCCCCCGCCCCCCCCCCACTTCTGCTGCCGAAGCCGCGGCTACAACACTTTCCCGGCCTGGTCCCGATGCTAGCCTCCTCAGATCTTCTTAGCCTAGCGTCCCTACACGCGCAGGCCAGACCCCCACCCCGCAGCTCACAATATGGGCACGCTTCTCTCGTCAGTACCCCAAACCGAAACCCCTTCGTCCTTTCTAGAAGAATTAAGACAGCCTATATCGATTGAGTGCAATTTAATTACTTTATTTTCTACCCTGATGGTAATTTTAGTCTTCAGCTTAACAGTCAGTCGCTATTGGTCATGGCTCTTTTCATCCCACTCGCGCCCAACTGACTGCCTGCTACAGCTTCTCCTGGATAATTTGATCAATCTAGGCCTGAGTTCTGAAATAAAGCCACAAAAATTAGTTACACTATGCACTCGTGATTGGCCAAAATATCCTTTGACAGATCGATGGCCTTGCATGGGTTCAGTGGACCCAGATGCTTTACAACAGCTGTTTGATTTCTGCCGGTAATCGAGACGATGGGAGGAGTTACCTTACGCTGACGCGTTCCTGCTCCTCAGTCGAAACCCCTCCCTCAATGCTCGCACCGGCAATGCTTCAGCCCTCCTCCCATGCCGACCCAAGGAGCCATCCCCAGATGACCCGGACTTCGACCCAGGGTTAGAGGTTCGGCCTCCTCCTTACCACCAACCTAAAAACCCCATTACACCCTCAGCGCCGCCTCTCGTAGATCCGCCATCTTCTTCTGCCCCGACCCTCTCCACCCGAGACCCTACTCCGCCCTCGGCTCTGCCCCTCATAGATCCGCCATCTTCTTCCTTCCCGACCATGCCTTTAGGCCCTCCTCTTCCATCTCCTCCTCCTACGTCTCCTCCTCCTACGTCATCCCCTGCGACGGATTCACCCCCTCCCCCCGCGAATTCCGCGCGGACTATACTTCCTGATTCCTCCGCCGCTCCTGCAACTTTTCCCAGTGCAGTTTCAGAGCCAATTCCAAACCCACAGGCTATCACGCCGTCTAATCCCAACTTCAGTCCCCGTATCACCCGTTCAAAAAAGCAGACAGAACAGATGACGCAGACCATAGCGCCTTTGCGTGAGGTAGCGGGGGCGGAGGGAGTAATTAAAGTTCATGTCCCATTTTCAATGACAGACTTATCACAGGTTGAAAAACAGCTGGGTTCTTATACGACAGACCCCACAACATACTTAAAGGAATTCCAATGGGTCACTCAAACATATGACCTTACATTTAATGATGCATATGTCATTTTAGCAAATACCCTACTCCCAGAAGAACGCAGACGAGTCTGGAAACAGGCAAGAGGCTATGCAGATGAGAATAACAGAACTAATCCAGATTTTCCCATTGGTCCTGAAGTAGTCCCAGAGGGAAAGCCGAACTGGGACTATAATTCGTCAAGGGGCATAACCTTAAGGGACCAGTTTATCACGTGCATAGTTGCTGGCCTTAGGCGAGCAGCTCAGAAACCTGTCAACTTTGATAAGCTACGCGAAATTTTTCAAAAAAGGGAAGAAACTCCCTCTGAGTTTCTTGATCGGCTCACGAAAACCCTCCAACGTTTTACAAATTTAGATCAAGAATCTCAAGGAGGTCATCAAGTCCTTATGACTTATTTCATATCCCAGAGTTACCCCAACATAAGGGCTAAGTTAAAGAAGCTAGAACAGGGGCCTGCAACTCCTCAGACTGAGATTTTGGCTACAGCCTTTAAGGCATTTCATAATAGAAAAGAAGAGATGGAACGTCGCAAGTTTCAGAAGCATGACCTTCAAATGCTGGCTCAGGCCCTTCAGAGCTCTGATGCTCAGGCCTCAAGAGCAGGGGTTCATAAGTCCATACAAGGGGAACCCCCAGGGCCTTGCTACTGGTGCGGGAAGAAAGGACATTGGGCAAGAGCCTGCCCTAATCCCAGGGCCCCTAAACGTCCATGCCCTAAATGTTCCGAGATGGGACACTGGGGTGTTGACTGCCCCAATCCCCGCAGGGGGGCTGGACCAGGCACAAACCCCAACTTGCTGGCACTGGCTACAGAGGACTGACGGGGCCCAGGGACTCCTTTCCCGACCATTGACATCGCCATACAAGAGCCCAGGGTTACCCTCCTTGTTGATGGCCGCCCCATAAACTTCCTGCTGGACACAGGAGCCACTTCCTCAGTCTTGAAGGAGTTCTGGGGCCCCACTATTATAGCACCATCCCCTATTGTCGGGGTAGAGGGAAATGCTATTTGCCCCCGCAAGACTCCTATGCTGTCTTGCTGGCTTCATCACCACCTATTCACCCATCAATTCTTAGTAATACCTCAATGTCCTGTGCCTCTACTGGGCCGAGACATAATGGCCAAATTTCAGGCCTCAATTATATTCTCTAATCTGCCTAGCTTAGCCATGCTCCCTAATTCGTCTCACTCCATCTCCACCTCTGTCTTTCTCCTTGCAGTTTCAGAGGCCACTAATGCCTCTGAGGAAACCTCCCAACCCCCTACCGATACAAATCCCCAGCCCTCGACTGATACAGAAACTTCCCAGTACCCTGCCCCTACTGACCTGTTAGACCCTAAAGTCTGGGATACTCAGACTCCCTCCCTTGCTCAGTGTGACCCCATAAGAATACTCCTTAAAGATCCTCGGTGTTTCCCTAACAGAGCCCAATATCCACTTCCAGCCACCAGCCTTAGAGGTCTCCAACCCATTATTTCAGACCTTTTGCGAAAATGTTTCCTCAGACCCACCCATTCCCCTTACAATACTCCTATTTTGGCAATTCAGAAGCCCAATGGCACATATCGGTTGGTCCAAGATCTTCGTCTCATCAATGAGGCTGTCAGGCCTATACACCCCGTGGTCCCAAATCCTTATACTATTCTTTCCCTAATTCCTTCCACATCTACCTATTTTTCAGTAATTGATCTTAAAGATGCATTTTTCACGGTCCCTTTAGCCCAGGAGTCACAAGACCTCTTCGCCTTCACCTGGACTGACCCTGACATGCAACGGTCCCAACAACTGACTTGGACAGTCCTTCCTCAAGGTTTTCGAGACAGCCCTCACATCTTTGGACAGACACTGGCTGCTGACCACAAAGACCTTAAATTCGCTGACTCCATTCTCCTACAGTATGTAGATGATCTTCTCCTTTGTAGCCCTTCCTTTTTCACAGCTCGTGAAGACTCTTTCACTCTTTTAAACTTTCTCTCCTCTTGTGGATATCGTGTTTCCCCATCTAAAGTGCAACTTGCTCAGACCCAGGTAATTTACCTAGGAGTTCAGATTTCCCATCAGTCAAAGGCCATTACTATAGACAGAAAGGCTCTCATCAAAGAGCTCCCGTGTCCCAAGACAAAGGAAGAGATTCTTTCCTTCCTAGGCCTAGCGGGATATTTTCATGCCTGGATTCCCAATTTTTCTCTTTATGCAAAGCCCCTATATGAGGCAGCTAAAGAGATGGAGGAAAAGTTCCTCCCCAAAAACATTCAGGCTGAGTTTAAGCATCTACAGCGGGCACTGTCACAGGCCCCAGCCCTTCATCTCCCAGACCTTCTCCAGCCATTCACCCTTTATGTCCATGAAATGAAGGGCTTAGCTCTCGGTGTTCTAGGCCAATTCAAGGGCCCCACATTGGGTGCCAAAATGTTAGAAAATTTTTAGGACAAGAAGTTACTCCGGAACGCCATGGTAGAAAGGGATGGTTTTATTGGGGTACCACATGGCGTGGTAGGGGACAAAAGGACAAGGAAAAGGGAAGGGAGGACAAGGACAGGAACAAGCATGAACAGAGAGCGATTTCAGTCCGGGGGTGGCTTAAATAGAGTGGGGGGTCAGAGAGCCCCCCTGGAGTGAGTCCTTGCCTTATAGGCTACCAGAGGTCAGGAGGTAGTGGCCAGGGCACCTGCTGGTCAGTTTTTGCTGAGGATCTTGGGAACTGTAGTTTTTCACAAATAACCTGGGGAGGTGTGGCCTTCTTCCTGGAGGCGCAGCCTTCTGCCTGGAATCCAACATTGGGACAAACTGGCTTTCTAGACCTAGAGTTATTTGGCCAGCACCCAATGGAAATCAATGGATATGTGGAACCAACTTGTGGCCCTGGCTTCCCCCAGGCTGGTTAGGAAGATGTACTATTGGGTATCCCTGGATACAAGGGAGATGGACCCCAAATATAGAACAACCAGCAAACCTCCCCAATCTCAAACACTGATGGGGACGATCTGTGTTTCATTGGTATGATCACCTAGCTTCACTGTTTATTCCACATATTGGTTTAGAGGATGTAATGTGACACGTGGAAACCTTAGACAATTACACCCAGACTGCGCTCCTTGAGGTTGAGGAAAGTATTTCTCTCCTTAACACTGAAGTAACGCTTATGAGAAAGGCCATCCTACAAAACCATATGACTTTAGATGTCCTCACTGCAGCCCAAGGCAGTACTTGTGCCATTATTAAAACTGAATGTTGTGTTTACATCCCTGACAGTTCTGGCAATGTGACTAACATTCTTAAAAACTTGCATGCTCAGATAGAAGCCATGTCTTCACCAACCATGTCATGGGGACAATATTTTAGTTCCTGGTTTTCTGGTACCTCATGGTGGAAAACATTGCTAGTCTCTGTTGTCCTCATCATACTTGTTGGTATATTCCTATGCTGTGGCATTTATTGTTGCATTAATCTCATTCCAGTACTCATAAATTCTTGTTTCTCTTATAGACCACCTGTCACTCAAATGACCCTCCAGCCTGTTGACTCTCATTTGGACTTCTATCATGGACCACTCGATAGATCCGATTTTTAAACGGGGACTCCAAACTGCTTGCCCTACTTCGCCCCCTCTCAGCTCGAAGAAGTTAGATTCGGTCGTCGTCCCTTGTCCTTACAGCAGTAAGGAGTTCCTGAAATTAGAGGGAGGAATGAAGCCAGATTTAAAGCTAGGTAGTGAGTGTAGTCAGGCAAATCGGGTCTAACATCGAGTCTCATAAAGAACATGGAGTCCGTAAGGAAAATGGAGTCAGTCTGAGTCCTGGAAAAACACAGAGCAACTCTAAGGGAGATAAGAAGGTTAATATTCCCAAGCTTAGGGCCCATCTTAAGGAATGCTAATGAAACAGCTCCCAGCAAATGGAGATGCTAATCAACTAGCCCTAAGCCCTTCCTGTGAATCTCACACCCACCTTGGGCCCTCTGGTGTCACATCTTTTTTACATTCCTGTCCAAGGCAGGGCAGAGATAGAACTTAAAAGGAATAAAAGTTAGATTTCAAATATAAAAGGGAGAAGACCTCTCCTCCCTTTGGATTCCTGGTTTCTGGGTCCCCTTCTCCTTCTGGGAGAAGACTTTTAGCTGTCCTTTCAATAAAGCTTTCCATTTTTCACTCTATGCTTGCCTCAGAGTGCTTCTTCAGCATTATTCTTCAGCGTTCAGGGAGCAAGAACTCGTCATGGCTAAAAAGTGGTTTCACTAGTAGTTTTTGGTTTTCTAAATATCTCTAAATATGTGACTAGTTCAAAGGCATTATGCCATTCTCTATATGATTAGACTGATTATTATTTCTATTTCTATGGCCAGAGTTGTATCAGTGTAAACTAAAGCACTTATCCTATTCCTTAGGGCACAGAAGTTTAGAAACTTTTTAAGAAATGTAATTATGTGAGGTAATATATATGTTAATTAATTTGATTGTGAGGAATATTTCACAATGTATATTCATGTATCAGAATCAATTACCAGGCCTGCACGGTGTCACACACGTATAGTCCCAGTCACTTAGGAGGCTGAGGCAGGAGGATCACAAGTTCAAGGAGAGCCTCAGCAATTTTGCTAGGCCCTAAGCAATTTATTGAGACCCTGTCTCAAAAAAAGACAAACCAAAGTATCAAGTTTGCAACTTAGATATTACAGTGCTATAATATGTGTATGTGTGTGGGTGTGTGTGTGTACTGGGGATTTTGAACTCAGGGGCACTCAACCACTCAGCCACATTTCTAGGCCTTTTTAAAAACATTTTAGCTAGCTGGCTGGGCGCTGATATGGTGGCGCACGCCTGTAATCCCAGCACTTTGGGACGGAGGGCTGAGGCAGGAGGATCGCGAGTTCAAAGCCAGCCTCAGCAATGGCAAGGCACTTAGCAACTCAGTGAGAACCCTGTCTCTAAATAAAATACTAAAAAGGGCCAGGGATGTGGCCCAGTGGTCGAGTGCCCCTGAGTTCAATCCCTGGTACCACAAAAAAAAAAAAAAAAAAAAAAAAACATATTTTATTTAGAGACAGAGTCTCAGTGAGTTGCTTAAGTCCTTGCTCAATTGCTGAGGCTGGCTTTGAACCTATGATCTTTTTGTCTCAGCCTCTAGAGCCTGTGGGATTGCAGACATGTGCCACTGGGCCTAGTTTACAATGGTATAATTTTTTTATTTTTTATTTTTTGTACCAGGGATTGAACTCAGGGGCACTCGACCACTGGTCCAGATCCTCAGCCCTGTTTTGTATTTTATTAGAGAAAGGATCTTACTGTGCCTCGCCATTGCTGAGGCTGGCTTTGAACTTGTGATCCTTTTTCCTGAGCCTCACAAGTGCTGGTATTACAGGTTTCTGCCATTGCGCAGGGCTAAAACCTTTGAATTTTAAAATGTTTTTTAGTAATTTTGACAAAATATTGCAGGCTTAGTACACATCCAAGTCCCACTTCCCAACCTCTGATATTTCGTAAAAATTGTAGCTAATCTTTTCAAAGATGAGTCTTCTGTTTTGCAATGTTCTGCAGCTTAAGAGAAAAATAATCATGTCCAATTATTTTCTATACACTCTACTTAATTAGCCAAGAATGCCCACTATGGGCTGGGATTATGGCTCAGTGGTAGAGTGCTTGCCTAGCACGTGTGCATCCCGGGTTCGATCCTCAGCACCATGTAAAAATGAAGGCACTGTGTACAACTAAATAAATAATTTTTTTTAAAAAAAAGAATGCACACTAACATTTTTTTTTTTTATTCAACATGCATTTGTTGAACATATGGGCCAGACACTGTTCTAGGTGTTTGTTCACATTAGTAAATAAAATGAATGGAGAAAAAAAAATTTTCCCTGTCTATGGTTTTTATAGAAAGGTTTTTCTTCATAAAATTGAAAGAAAAAGATTGTGAACCAGGAAATTAACCATAACATTTTTCCTGGTTGTTTAGTAGACTTGGTTGATAAGCCTCAAATGAAAAATACTCATTCCAATTAACTGCTGTGGAGTAATAGTTAAGGTCATAGCAAATCATGTTCAAAATGCCAAGGGACTCCTCTATCAATATGACTCTTGGAGTAGGGAATATGATCGCTTGACCCAATTCAAAATGGACAATATAATCTTGCATCTTAATGATAAAATGTAAATGTTAATGGATTTAATTAATACAAATACCATGGCTGAGAGAAGAACACTTTCAGAAGGATATTTCTATAGAAGAATATGTTTAACATGTTGCAGAAGCCCTGTTTGGGGAGATGGCTAAGATTGCGGTTGACTACGGGCCATGGAGATGTTTGGGCATTGCCGCCTTCCGTACTCTCACTGGACTTGGCCTGGGATCTCACGGGACTTGGCCCGGGATCTCAAGAGACTTGAGCCGAGATTGCTGATTGGATCGGCGCCATTTGGTGTGTGGGGTTTTTGGTGGTGCGTGTTAAAGTCGTTGTTAGAGCCAGAGAGAGAAGTTATTAGAATAAAAAGACTGTTTCCAGTTCGCCTCTGAACTTCTTCCTGCGGCTTTGTTGCTCCAAGCGGCAGTCACTTCGGACAACAACAGGTGGTGGCCTGGAGGGGGAATTGGCACGGCAGGTAAGAACTGAGGAACCTCGCAGGAGTCTCTAGTCAGAGAGGTTAAAATGGGTTCAAAAATAAGTAAGACCCAAGTGTACAAGGCTCTTGATGGATTCTTTGATATAGCTGAGTCAGTTATTACTGAGGAGGATTTGGAAAAAAGTGAAAGTGATCATGAAAGCTTGGCCTTGGCTGAGTAAATTAGGACCAGTAAGGATAGTATCAGTGCGGGCTCAAAAATGACAAAGATCCGAGCTGCTAAAGCTATTCAAGATGTATTAGAGATAGTTCAAGGATACATGCTCTCAATTGAAACTGGGACTTAGGATGTTACTGAGTCAGTTAGGATCAATGAGAGTAGTAGTAGTGAAGAGAAATTAAGTAAAAGTGATTCTGAGAAAATGAACAAAAGGAAATTAAGGAAGACCAAGATAAGGGACCATCAAGTGGAGGAACTTGTGTCCTCTACTCCCCCATGGGTGGAATCCATTACAGAAAATATGAAGGGTATCACTAGGCATTTGCATACCCTAGAAGTAGAAATAAAAAGTCTTTCTGAGCACTTATGCGCTCTCGAGGGTAACTCACAGATACATTGGGAACTGCCAGTATTTGAATATGAAAATGGACAGAGGGGCCACCAGTCAGTAGATTTCAAAACAATAAAAAATCTCAAAGAGACAGTAATGACATATGGACCCCAAGCTCCTTTCACGTTGAGTATACTGGAGTCCCTTAACACCTTTAGCTTAACCCCCTCAGACTGGAAACGTCTATGTAAAGCAACATTAAGTGGGGGACAATACTTGGTTTGGCGATCGCAATTTCAAGAACTTTGTATAGAAACAGCTAAAAGAAATGCAGCTGCAGTATTTGGAGACCATAATATAGAAATGCTCACAGGAGAAGGGCAATTCGCAGACGTACAGACTCAAAAATATTATACCCCAGGAGTATATGCTCAGATAAACGCAGCTGCCTTAAAGGCATGGAAAACTGTACAAGGACCTGGGGATCTACAAGGTAGCTTGTCCAAAGTAATTCAAGGACCTAATGAACCATATGCTGAATTTGCTGATCGACTTTTGAGAACTGCAGGTAGAGTTTTTGGAGGCGTTGATCAAGTTATGCCATTAGTTGTTCAATTAGCATACGAAAATGCTAATAAATATTGCCAGGAAGTCATCAGGCCATGGAAAAATAAAAAGGATCTTTCTATATATATACAACTATGTAAGGATATAAATGATGCCTTTGTCACAGGAAACATGACTGCAGCAGCTGTGAGAGATGCTGCCCCTTGAAATTTCACAAGGGCTCAACCTAGACATTATAATCAATCAGGATATCCTAGGCAAAATTATCATAATCAATCAGGCTATTCTAGGCAAAATCCCAAAAGAGAAATAAGACCAAATTCATACCGTGTTCCAGGTTGCTGCCCCAGGTGTAAGAAAGGAAATCATTGGGCCAATAAATGCTATTCAAAATTTGACATCCATGGAAATAATTTGTCCAGGAATTCAAAAAACGGGGCACGGGGCCCAATGCCCCGGGGCCCACAAATGTACGAGGCATGGAGGAGGAGTATCCTCAAGCATCCACTCAGATGCTTCCCCAACACAATCCCTACTATCCATCCACTCCCTCGCCAGAGGATCAGGAAGAAATGCAGGATTAGACCTCTGTTCCACCGCCCGAATAGTGTTAACACCTGAAATGGGGGTTCAACTGATTCCCATAGGAGTCAGGGGACCTCTTCCCTCAGGGACTGTAGGACTTATTCTCGGGCGAAGTCCTGAAAGCTTAGTAGGTTTGCAATTGACCCCAGGTGTAATAAACTCAGACTACAAAGGGGAAATAAAAATAATGCTTAGCTCACCCCAGAGTATAAGTTCTGTTAATCAGGGAGATAGAATTGCTCAGCTGCTCCTCCTTCCAAATTTATATAATTCATTTAAAGTGAATATGCCTCTAAATAGGAACAATAGAGGATTTTGGTCCACTGATTCGAGACCCATGGTTTGCTGGGTTCGAGACTGTACAAGGAGGCCTATGTGTAAAATAAGAATCCAAAGAATAGAAATGGAGGGACTTATAGCTACTGGAGCTGATTCTTCCATCATTAATTTATGTCAATGGCCCAAACACTGGCCTCTGCAAAAAGCTTCAACCAGTTTAAGAGATTTGGGATATAATAACCTCCCAGAAAAAAGTGCAGTAATTTTAAAATGGGAGGATGATGAAGGACATAAAGGAACGTTTCAGCCTTATGTTTTACCTAACCTACCGGTTACTTTATGGGGAAGAGATATTTTACAACAAATGGGAGTACACCTTGCAACCAAACCTGCAGGTGTTAAATGTGAAAATCTACAGGGTAATCTTAACCCTAAAAGAAATCATTTTCAAAAAGTACAGGGTAAGCTTAACCCTAAAAGAAATCATTATCATATAGGAAAAAGACATTTTTCTTTGGGGCCACTGAGAAAATAATTTTGAAAATACCATGGCTTTCTGATAAGCCAGTGTGGAGTCCCTCAGTGGCCCCTATCTAAAGAGAAATTATAAGCGGCCCACCTACTAGTTCAGGAACAATTAGAAGCAGGACATATAGAACCTTCCACCTCTCCCTGGAATTCCCCCATATTTGTGATCAAGAAAAAATCAGGAAAATGGCGATTATTACATGATCTTAGACAAATTAATGAAACCATGCAAGTCATGGGCCCTACTCAACCTGGACTTCGGAATCCTATAGCTATTCCAAAAAATTTCTATCTTATTAGTCTTGATATAAAGGATTGCTTCTTTTCTATTCCCCTACATCCTCTGGATGCCCCCAGGTTTGCTTTTTCAGTTCCTTCTATTAACAATAATGGCCCTGATCAGAGATATCAATGGAAGGTTTTGCTGCAGGGAATGGCTAATAGCCCCACCATATGCCAAATATATGTGGACAAGGCTATCCAACCCATTAAAAATAAATACCCAAACCTCATGTGTCTACATTACATGGATGATATTTTACTGGCCCACCCTAATCAAAAAATCTTATTTAATATATATTAGTGACGTATGGGGTAAAAAATTTTTAAAAATATGGATTATATATAGCAGAAGAAAAAGTTCAAACCAGATCTCCCATATTATATTTAGGATTTAAAATTATGGATACCTTTGTTAGACCCCCCCCAAAATTTTAATAAATAAAGAACATTTGACCACCCTCAATGATTTCCAAAAACTACTGGGAGACATTAATTGGCTTTGCCCTACATTAAACCTCACTACTGGCCAACAAAAACCTTTATTTGATATTCTTCGAGGGGACCCTGATCCATCCTCACCGCGAACATTGACTCCTGATGCTAGGAAAGCTTTAAAGTTAGTAGAAAAAGCCATCAAAGGAGCTCATTGTGACAGATTTGATTTAACTCAACTGCTGATATTGATTATTATTTCTTCACAATATACACCCACAGAAGTATTTTGGCAACAAGGGCCTTTATTATGGATACCTTTGCCCGTCTCTCCTAAAAGCATAATTGAGTCTTATACCTCCATGGTTGCTAAACTTATTCTTCAAGGACTTAAAACTTCTACTAAAATATTTGGCATTCACCCTGCTACCATTATTACTCCCTATTCATCATCACAGATTGAATATTTATGCTTCAACGATAATGACTGGGCTATAGCTAGATGCTCTACCTCTGCAAATTTTGATAATCACCTTCCCAAGTCTTCTATATTATCTTTTTATATTAATCATCCTATTATATTTCCACAGGTAATAAAAAATCAACCTATTCCTAAGGCATTTAATGTATTTACAGATGGGTCCTTGAATGGTACTGCTGCAGTAGTCACTAAAAAAGAAAATATGACTTACATAACTGCACGCAAATCAGCTCAACTAGTGGAATTGAAAGCTGTGGTGAGAGCTCTGGAAAATTTTAGAGACCTGCCCATTAATATTTTCTCAGATAGCCACAATATTGTACATGCCATCTCAAAATTAGAGCTAGCAGGACCAATAGCACCTCATACTCCAGCCTTAAAATTGTTTTATCAAATACAAAAACTTTTGTGGGCAAGAAAAGAACCTCTATTCATAGGCCATATTAGAGCACATATTAATTTGCCTGGTCCCCTCCATGAAGGTAATCAAAAGGCTGATGAACTTACAAAAACAATATTTATACTTTCAGCATTCCAACAAGCTACTTTATTTCACTCCCAGTTTCACGTCAACAGCACCACCTTGCAACGTAGGTTTAAAATCACAAAAGAGCAAGCCAGAACAATTGTAAAAGATTGTAAATCTTGTATGACACATTTGCCCAATCCTCATTTTGGTGTTAACCCTAGAGGATTAATGCCCAATCATTTGTGGCAGATGGATGTTACTCATGAGCCAAGTTTTAAAAAATTGTGATTTATTCATGTAACCATAGATACATGCTCAGGCATGATTTTTGCTTCCTTACATTCAAGAGAAAAATTTAAAGATGTTACATCTCATTGTTTACAAGCTTTTGCTGCATTGGGCATCCCCAAAATGCTTAAAACAGATAATGGCCCTGCATATACATCCTCATCTTTCAAACAGTTTTGCGCAAAATTTAATATATCCCATAAAACAGGCATCCCATACAATCCTCAGGGTCAGGGCATTATTGAAAGAGCAAACCGCACACTGAAAATTATGTTATTAAAACAAAAAGAAGGAAATTGGAAAAGTCCTAGGGACAGATTGGCAGTTGCCCTGTTTACCTTAAATTTTTTAACTTTAGACTCTAATGGTTATTCAGCTGGAGACAGACATTAAAACCCACACCAACAACATAAACCTTTGGTTTACAGGAAGGATGTTCTTTCAGGTGCATGGAAGGGTCCAGATCCAGTATTAATTTGGGGGAGAGTATCTGTTTTTTTTTTTCCAAAGCACGAATCCTCTCCAATATGGATACCATCTAGATTAATAAAGCAGGTACCAAATCAAAAGGATCAAGATGAAGTTGCTGAGGAATCAAGATTAATAAAAAAGGTACAAAATCAAGAGGACCAAGATGAAGATATGGAATGATTCCCTCAAAAAAGTCTTTCAAAATATTTCACAACTTAAGTGTCATTCCTCCCGGCCGGGACAAGGAGATCTCTCTTTAGTGTGCACACAATTGTATTTTTTTTCTTTTTATACATGTCTTTATGTCTATACATTTGTCTACATTTCATGTTAATGTGACGTCACAAATATATGTTTGTATGTTTGTGCGTCTGTCCAGTGTGACATCACAAATAACAAAACGCTTATGAAAAAAATATATACATATGGATCCAAATAACTTTAATTCATTTTAGTTTAACAATATTCAATTTAGGTAAATAATTTTATAAGTAAAGGTACTTTCAATTTTGATTTATAAGTGTCCCTGGGACTTCTCTTTAGCAAAAAAATATGACTAATGCTGTATAACCTGATATTTTGGTGTTTTGACATAAGGTTGTTTATTTGTTATTAACTTCATTTGTTTAATAACAGATTAATTTCAATTATTTCAACAGGTAAAGGATTGCTGTGTATGCAGAGACTCAAGGGTTCCAGCTAACAAATTATTTTTCCAACGTGCCTTTAGCTTTTCTTTAATCTATCTTTAATACAGTAAATACCCTCAGTCTTTCTTTCTTTTGTTCTCAATATGATATTTTGCCAGCTTATGTTTGTGGGAGCTCAAAGAACAATGTGTGTGAGCAGAAATCAACTTTAATTTTCTAATCTAATAATTCTATTTTTTAGTTTGACAACTCGACTCTTGACTCAGTGCTGGAATAACACTGCCTTTCCTTTAATAATTGATGCTTGAGTTTCTAGGTAGCAGGCCCTGAAGATTTGCCGGTGGCATTGTCTAGACATAAAAAGGATGGCTGCTGCTACAGCTGCAGGGATCGCGGTCGCCGCAAGCATCCCTGCTGCTCAAGCATCAAACAACATCATCTAGTGTTATTCTAACACTAGAGGCGCCTTTTTTTTCACTTGCATAAGGAAGAATTCAGCTTGACTTTTTTTTTTTTTTTTTTTTTTTTTTTTTTTTTTTTGGTACCGGGGATTGAACTCAGGGGCACTCGACCACTGGGCCACATCCCCAGCCCTTTTTTTTATTTTATTAGAAGCAGGGTCTCATTGAGTTACTAAGTGCCTCTCCATTGGTGAGGCTGGCTTTGAACTCGCAATCCTCCTGCCTCAGCCTCCCAAGTGCTGGGATTACAGGCGTGTGCCAACGCACCCAGCTCAGCTTGATTTTTATAACTTACATTTGTTCTGAAGTCCCTGGATAATTTGGCTACAATCCTCATCAGCAAGCTGAATAAACATTGGATACAGGCACTGTATGGATGGGTCATGTGCCAGCGACTCTTTATTCTAAAAACAAGTCTCATTCCTCTGCTGGATATACTGACTCTAGACCTTGTCATTTCTCACAGACAGATTCAGTCACATGTTCCTATGGGTTCCTGGCTTTGGAAATTTAATCTGCATGTCATAGGTTACCACACAGAAATTTTATAAGGAAATCATCTAAGATTTGAAATGAAGTTGAAAAACATTTATTTCAGACATATCCAGTTGATTGCAAATTTCTTGTCTGTGTCACTTATAACAACAACATAAATAAAGTAATGATAGCTAACACTAGAAAATGGTGGTAGTGTGCCAGACACTGTTGGGGGAGCTACACAGATAATTTGTGTCATTCTTACAAGAGCTCTCTAAAGGCAGCTGCTATTGTTATACCCATTTAACAGGTGAAGAAATGCAACACAGTGATGTTAAATAGCTGTAGGGCAGAGAGTGAACCCAGGTAATCTGCTTTCAGTAATGGCAACTGTAGATTTAAGTATAGGAGCTGCACTCCTTTGCCATTGAGTTTATGAACACTTTGATTCCTGACTGTCCACTACTGTCCATCCTCCTCCTTTTGTTCCATGACATGTCAGGGTTCAGCCATCTAAACTGGCTTTGTGCTCTGATTTTCCCAGTCTGAGAGGCCACGCCTATTGTAGGGACTGCATTGCTCCCTGTGAAGTCATTGTTATTGTTACCAACAGGGTTTCCCGGGATCTACTCCCATTTTTTTAGTCAGCTCAGAATCTCTGTTTCTTCTTTCTTTCTGGATTGCTGAGGGTTTTCTCTTTTTGTTCCTTTCTCAGTGACTCTTTCTTACGTATGCAATGTAATCTCTGACATCTTTTCTTCTGCTCTTTATTTTCCTCCTCTTTACTTTCCTCCTCTTTATTTGTCTTCTCAAGAAACTCTGCAGTTTGGAGGAATCAGACAGGGTCCGTGACCAGTGATCCTACAATTCACTCCCCTAGAAAACCCACCTCTAGCACATTCTGTAAGTAGAAGCCAGTTGGAGACTGTTTTTGGTCATAAAGATGGAAATGGTGGGGCATAATCAGCAGGAAGGTAACTCTGTACTGTAAGCCCACCAGCAGTACCAAAGTACAGTTTTGTAAAAATAAGCAAGCACATCTCTCCTCTGTTACACTGTAATACTCAAACTTATGAGATTCCAAAACAAATGAAAAATTTTGAAAATCCTTAGACCAAGGCACATTTATTCTGTCTCAGGACCTCTGAAGAAGGAGAGCTCTGGTCTGTTTCTTAAAGACCCTCTTCGATTGAAAAAAAAAAAAAAAAGTCACCTTCCTTTCAATTAAGTCTTCTTTTACTCACCCTAAATACCTTGTGCTGCCTTTAAATCTATTTCCTCTTATTCCACCCTCATTAGAGATAAAGAGCTAATTAGTAACTTCTTCATTGTGGACTCAAAGACCAGCATTAAAATAAACCTTAGCATTCTCTTCCTCAAGCTGAACTATCCCATTTCCTTTTATCTTGTCCCCCAGGTTTTGCTCTCCAGCCCTTTAACCAGCCCAGGACACTGATTCTGTAGGAGTATTGCTTCCCAGTTGCTGCTATCTGCGCACCTATTCGTGTTTGCAGTGCTGTGATACTTTCTGTTTGAAATGCCCTTGATGCTTTTCAGAGAATTCAGAGAATTTCCTTTGGCATTATGTCATCACATACTGCCTGCACAGGAACAACAGGGCCACATGACTAACTCACACATACTCCTTATCTACTTAGCCTTTTGAGTCCATTCTCAACTCTGAGCACTGGGAGTCCAGTCATGTATGTTTGCTTATTTGCCTTGTTTCCTGCAAGTAGTCATTCCGGTCAAGGTCCCCATTGGGCTTGTCGTGTGCATTGCTCACCATGAGTCTTTCTTATTTCCATCCAAATGCAAAATCTTCACTGTTTAAGTGCCCAAAACAGCATATGGTGACATTAGACTTAACGTACTCTGAATTATGCTTCTTTTTCTCTCTCTCTCTCTTTCTCTTTTTCTGCTAAGATGCTGGATTTGAGATTCTAAACTTATTTGTGGTGGGATATGCCTTAGATTACAATGAATACTTCAGAGATCTGAATGTAAGTCTTACATGCTAACCCTAATCCCCTTTTCATAAGAATTTAACAGTGACATCAATTTAACAAATCTTTGAAATAGTAATACTAATAACCATTATTTAGTGGGTCTCTTCTGTGTCTGGATATATTGGGCAATTTTCATCTGTACTCCCAATTAATTCCTACTACCACCCTGCAAGATTGGGATTAGGATGATGGGAGCAAATGATGATTATCTCTATTTTGTACTAGAGAAATAGGAAGCAAAAAGCACAATTATGGCTCCACATTGATTTTTCTCCATAGATATTGACCATGTCCAATCAATCATAATGATAGCTAATATTCTCCAAAGTGGTTCATGTCAGTACTTAAAGTCTAACAGGTTCCAATTACAGTGGCATCCAGCTTGTTACAATTCCCCCTTTTTGGGGAAATGGATTCAACACACAGACACCAACCCCCAGTGTGGGTCACGCTATGTGACTCTGATCAATCCTGTGTGATGTAGAAGTAGACATTTTACTCAAAGTGGAGCAATCAGCGTCTCACTCCTGGAAATTAGAAACTTAAATCAAAAGTCACTGAGACCTAGGGTCTTTGGATGTAAGCCACTTTATATCAGCCCCAGAGAGCACCCACAACCAGCATGGGCCAGTCTCAGACACCCTTGTTCTTGCCTTTCACCTGTTTCATTGCTCAGCTCTTCCTTGGATTCTATTGGCATCCTACGAAATAACCCTCTCCCCATTTTTTTGGCCTATATTAGCACAGCTCCATTTCTGTTATTTGCAATAAAAACATTCCTTACACATGTCTTGCTACCCAAAATGTTTGATTAAGAGTCCCTGGTTCATTTCCACTGTTATTTCTCCATTTGCCCAGGCAGCCATCATTTTACTAGTAGAAGATTTCTGTTGCCACCAGGGATAAATATACTGGACTCTTGGTGTTTCTTGTTTGGGGGACCTGGGAAACCAAATTCAAAGTAGGGTTAAAAATTAAAACAACAAAGAAGTTGGGCAGAGCAGCACATACCTGTAATCCCAGCAACTCAGGAGTCTGAGGCAGGAGGAGAATCATATGTTTGAAGCCAGCCTGCCTCTCAACTTTGCAAGAGCCTGTCTCTGGAGGCTAGGGTTGTAGCTCAATGGTAGAGCACTTGCCTAGCACACATGAGGCACTGGGTTTGATCCTCAGTACCACATAAAAATAAATAAGTAAAATAAAGGTATTGTGTCCATCTACAACAAAAATAATAAATAAATAAAAAGAACCTGTCTCTGTATAAAACATAAAAAGGACTGGGATGTGGCTCAGTGGTAAAGTACCCCAGGTTCAATCTCCAATAAAACCTTTTACCAAGCATTTGAACGGGTATCTTTAGATTTTATGCACATACAAATACACACATTCATGTTTAAATGAGCAAAAACTAATACAGGGTGGCATTCTGTTTTTGCTACATCACATTTTCTTGTTAAGAAACTGATACATGTAAATCCCTTATTGTTTCAGCACATATGTGTGATCAATGAACATGGTAAAGAAAAATATCGAGTCTGAAGAAGCAAATTCTTACCATCGACTTCCCAGATAACATCGTTCTTACTACTATACTACACTCAGGAAGCCAGCCAGTAAAGTCTGTCTCCCCAGGCGATTTCACTCAGAACGATGTAAAAGAAAAAAAAATGTTTTAAGTGAAAGATTTCTTTTCTGAGATGTAAAGAGTACTAAAGGTTTTTAAGGAAAAGAAAGCAGTGCTTTTATTTGACTTGTTCCAAATTCAACACTCCACCTTATGACTCCACCTTCGCACTCCTGAGTTACACCTTCTTTGTTTTGATAGTCATTATGCTTGACTACCATTCCCAAGAATACCCCCACCTAGTTACTCAAATATTTTTCACCTTTTTTTTAACACCTTAATTTTATAATATTTTATACTATTAAGAACTGGAAGCCGGGCACTGTGGCGCACGCCTGTAATCCCAGCACTTGGGAGGCTGAGGCAGGAGGATCACGAGTTCAAAGCCAGCCTTAGCAATGGTGAGGCACTTAGCAACTCAGTGAGACCCTGTCTCTAATAAAATACAAAAAAGGGCTGGGGATGTGGCCCAGTGGTCGAATGCCCCTGACTGAGTTCAATCCCTGGTACCAAAAAAAAAAAAAAAAAAGAACTGGAAAACCTTTTTTTTTTTTTTTTTTTTTTTTTGTGGTACCAGGGATTGAACTCAGGGGCACTCGACCACTGGGCCACACCCCTGGCCCTTTTTGTATTTTTATTTAGAGACAGGGTCTCACTGAGTTGCTAAGTGCCTCGCCATTGCTGAGGCTGGCTTTGAACTCGCGATCCTCCTGCCTCAGCCTCCCAAAGTGCTGGGATTACAGGCGTGCGCCACCGCGCCGGCTGGAAAACCTTTTTAACTTAAGTCCTGAGCTGACATACTAGGAATGCAGCTAGATTCCCATGCTAAAAAAAAAAAAAAAAAAAAAAAAAAAAAAAAAAAAAAAAAAAAAAAGGAGGGAAAGGACAACTTAGTATAAATTCCTATTTGCGCCTTTCTGACAGGACATCATTATCTACTGTGACAAAGCCTTTCAGAAAGGCAGGGTACAATGAATCTTAATGATGTTATGAAATGAGCCTTTGCTTAATGCTCTTGATCAGAGCTTCCGGTATGTGATGACAGTGTGTCCTGTATGCATGGATGTACTCAACTGTTAGCCGCCGGAAAGGGATTGCAGCCTGGAACGGCAGCGCCGCGGGAAGGAGTCCGGAGACAGGATGGAGACGAAAAAATTCTTTAATCTTTCTGTCTCTGTCTCTTGTAATTTCTAACACTACATACACACTCTCACAAGAAACCAAGCCACGTACTCTTACAAGAAACTACAATGTATCTATACAATAGCGATAACCCTGTCCTTTCTCTCTCTGGTCTCATCCCATGCGCCTGAGCAGGAATGGTGCTTGCTCGATCTGCTGAGTCACTCCTCAAATCTCTCGAGATCCTGGGCCAAGTCCCGTGAGACTACGGAAGGCGACAATGCCCAAAAATGTCTATGGCCCATAGTCAACCGCAATCTTAGCTATCTCCCCAAACAGGGCTCCTGCACTCAACTGTGTTTAATACTCTGAATTTTAATTAGAAAAGACACAATGGAGCCGGGCGCGGTGGCGCACGCCTGTAATCCCAGCACTTTGGGAGGCTGAGGCAGGAGGATCATGAGTTCAAAGCCAGCCTCAGCAATGGTGAGGCACTTAGCAACTCAGTGAGACCCTGTCTCTAAATAAAATACAAAAAAGGTCTGGGGATGTGACCCAGTGGTCGCGTGCCCCTGAGTTCAATCCCCGGTACCACAAAATAAATAAATAAATAAATAAAAGAAAAGACACAATGGGAGTCTGAGGCAGGTGCCCGACATGGCTGAGTGCTGTGCGTCCGAGCAGATCCCAGTGTGCGTCGGCAGCGGCGCCTCCAGGGCTTCGGCTCCGGCTTCTGCTGCTGCTCCTCTCCTCAGCGGCTCTGATCCCCACAGGCGATGGACAGAATTTGTTTAGGAAAGACGTGACAGTGATAGAGGGAGAAGTCGCAACGATCAGCTGCCAAGTCAGTAAGAGTGACGACTCTGTGATTCAACTACTGAACCCCTACAGGCAGACCATTTATTTCAGGACTTCAGGCCTCTGAAGGACAGCAGGTTTCAGTTGCTGAATTTTTCTAGCAGTGAACTAGGTGTCGTTGACAAACGTCTCCATTTCTGATGATGGGAGATACTTCTGCCAGCTCTACAATGACCCCCCACGGGAAAGTTACACCACCATCACCATCCTGGTCCCACCACATAACCTGATGATTGATATCCGGAAAGACACTGTGGTGGAGGGCGAGGGGATTGAAGTCAACTGCACTGCCATGGCCAGCAAACCAGCCACAACTATTAGATGGTTCAAAGGGAACAAGGAGCTCAAAGGCAAATCGGAGGTGGAAGAGTGATCAGACATGTACACTGTGACCAGTCAGCTGATGCTAAAGGTGCACAGGGAGGATGATGGGGTCCCAGTGATCTGTCAGGTGGAGCACCCTGCGGTCACCGGAAACTTGCAGACCCAGCAGTATCTAGAAGTACAGTATAAGCCTCAAGTGCATATTCAGATGACTTATCCTCTACAAGGCCTAACCCGGGAAGGGGACGCACTTGAGTTAACATGTGAAGCCATCGGGAAGCCCCAGCCTGTGATGGTAAATGGGGTGAGAGTTGATGATGAAATGCCTCAACACGCCTGTCCTGTCTGGGCCCAACCTGTTTATCAATAACCTAAACAAAACAGATAATGGTACATACCGCTGTGAAGCTTCAAACATAGTGGGGAAAGCTCATTCGGATTATATGCTGTATGTATACGATCCCCCCACAACTATCCCTCCTCCCACAACCACTACACCACCACCACCATCCTTACCATCATCACAGACACAATGGCGACGACAGAACCAGCAGTTCACCATTCTCGAGCAAGTGAAGAAGGCTCAATAAGGGCGGTGGATCACGCTGTGATTGGCGGTGTCGTGGCCTTGGTGGGGTTTGCCATGCTGTGCTTGCTCATCATTCTGGGGCGCTATTTTGCCAGACATAAAGTGCCGGGACTGCTGTGTTATTAATGGGGCCGAGGTCTAAAGCTACCCCCCTTTTTGGGCCCTAAAAGGGGGTTCTTTCTGCCCGCAGAAAGAACGTAGCTTACCTGGCGAAGATAGGCTTAGCGGGCAAAAATCGCCGGGCGTCTCACCCCGCCTGATTGACGGATACCACACCACACCCGGGGAGTTTTGTAGAAAGCAAGAGCCAAAACTCAAATTTTTTTTTATATATATATTTTTATTTATATGCTTTAGTTGTACACAATGTGTTTTATTCAATACGTTTTATTTGTATG
The DNA here is from genome assembly GCA_025594165.1 of Tamias sibiricus. Classification (NCBI taxonomy): domain Eukaryota; kingdom Metazoa; phylum Chordata; class Mammalia; order Rodentia; family Sciuridae; genus Tamias; species Tamias sibiricus. Next base: position 39,186,153 of record CM046669.1, read on the forward strand.
TGGTGCTGAGGATCGAACTCGGGCCGCCCACATGCTAGGCGAGCACTCCACCGCTGAGCCACAATCCCAGCCCCCAAAACTCAAATTTATTAAGCAATGAATTGCACTTAAATAGGCCCAGAAATAACCAATGCTCGACCTGCAGGGTGGTTCGGACTCTCACCATACGTCATAGCCACACCCCTTGCTTAGCCCCGGTCCTCTAAAGGGCATGGTAAGCAACCAGAGCTCATCCCCTTGGCAGACAGTGTCCAGAGTCCCAACAATAAAGGTACATACTTCACTCATGAAGCCAAAGGAGCCGATGACGCAGCAGATGCAGACACAGCTATAATCTATGCAGAAGGAGGACAAAACAAATCCGATGAAAAGAAAGAGTACTTCATCTAGATCAGCCTTTTTGTTTCAATGAGGTGTCCAACTGGCCCTATTTAGATGATAAAAAGACAGTGATATTGGAACTTGCGAGAAACTCGTGTGTTTTTTATGAATGGGTGGAAAAGTGCGAGACGGAAGGTTTGGGATTTGCTGTGTAAAAAATGTTCTTTGAAAAGTACACTCTGCTGTTTGACACCTCTTTTTATTTGTGTTTTTTAGTTTTATTTCTTCCTACCAAGTCAAACTTGGGTACTTGGATTTACTTTCAGTAGATTGCAGAAAATTCTGTGCCTTGTTTTTTTGTTTGTTGATTTTTTTTCTTTTTGTTTTTCTTTTCCTTCGTGAGCATTTTTTTTTTCCCCCAAATGAGTATTGGATTTTTTTTCCAAAATCTCTCATTTTGGAATTTACCTGCTGGGATTCCTTAAACTCTTTTCCTCCCCATTTTTGTTATTGTTTTTTACTTTGGTTTACTTTTGAGGTAACTGCTTTCAGTTCCAAATTCAGATTCATAAAAGGAGAACCAGCACAGTTTAGATTTCATAGTTCAGAATTTAGTGTATCCATAATGCATTCTTCTCTGTTGTCGTAAAGATTTGGGTGAACAAACAATGAAAACTCTTTGCTGCTGCCCACGTTTCAAATACTTGGAGCAGTGAAGACTAGAAAATTAGACTGTGATTCAGAAAATGTTCTGTTTGCTGTGGAACTACATTACTATACAGGGTTATCTGCAAGTGAGGTGTGTCACAATGAGAGTGAATCTGTCTTTAATTCTGTGTCTGTAGACGGCTCAGTATAGATACCCCATGCTGTCCAGAAAGGTTTGGGGCAGAAAGGATTCCTCCTTTCTCAGTGCCCTAAATAGACCAGACAGGTGAGGTCTGTTCCTTTTATAGAAGTGGACAAATTTGAGTTGCCATAGGAGGGGAAGTAGGGAGGGGGGAAAGACAGTTCTGCTCTGGTTATTTCTGTTCCAAATGATTCCATCCACCTTTCCCAATCAGCCTTACTTCTCACTAATTTGTAGGAAAAAGCAAGTCCGCGTGTTGTGCAAATGACTGAATGGGACAGGTTTTTTTTTTTTTTTTTTTTTTTTTCTTTGTGCTTAGTTAGGAAGGCAGTAGAATGTGGCCTGCATGTACTGTATATTACAGATATTTGTCATGCTGGGATTTCCAGCTCAAATCCGTGTGAAACTTTCATTCCTTCAGATTTGGCTTGACAAAGGCAGGAGGTGCAAAGAAGGGCCGGTATTGTTCTCACACTGGTCTGCTGTAGATCTCAGTTCTCAAAAGGTCAGAGCAGAGGTGGAAAAACAGCATGTAGGGATTTTCAGTTACTTAATCAAAACTCAAATGTGAGTGTTTTTATCTTTTTACTTTTCATACACTAGCCTTGGCCTCTTTCCTCAGCCTTAAGAACCATCTGCCAAAAAATTACTGATCTCGCATGATGGCAGCCATACTGCATAGCTACTAAAATAAGTTACCTTGAACATATCTTAGATGGGGAGCCTTGGAAAAAGGTAGAAGAGTCAAGTTACCATTTACATTTTTTTAAAGTGATGTGGGGGTTTTCACTGAAATGTCTAGGAAATCTAGAAGTAGTCCTGAAGGACGCAAACTAAACTCTTACCATATGTTTTGGTAAGGCTCCAGACTCCAGATAACAGTCCCTATGGAAAGATGGCATAAAAAAAAAAAAGATAGATCTCTCTCTATATATATATATTATATAACATTTTCAGTGAGTAATTTTGGATTTTGCAAGGTGCATTTTTACTATTGTTACATTATGTGGAAAACTTATGCTGATTTATTTAAGGGGGAAAAAGTGTCAACTCTTTGTTATTTGAAAGCGTGTTTATTTTTCTTGTCTTTATTTTAAACTTTGATAGAACCATTGCAATATGGGGGCCTTTTGGGAACGGACTGGTATGTAAAAGAAAATCCATTATCGAGCAGCATCTTGTTTACTCCTCTCCTATCCCTAGGCACTTAATCAAGACAAAAAGCCACAACGAACATCCCTTTTTCAATGAATTTTATAATGTGCAGCTCTATTCCAAGCCCTTAGCACCCATTCTGACCATAGTGTAACCATATCAAAGGTGAGAACCACTTAGCATGTTGTTGAAAGATTTTTTTCAGTTGTTCTTTTTAGAAAAACTAAACAAAACAAAACAAAAATAAGAAGAAAAAAAAAAAAAACATTACCATTGCTCACAGATTGGCATTCCCATCTTTCTGTTTTGAAAAGTGTACAGTAGTGCAGTGTTCCTGATGTAACTTTATGGCTTACAATGTTGACATGTCTCAGGTTCATGTGTTTCGATTGGTGTTTTCCGTCTCAGGTAGATTGCAAAGTGTAGGCCCCACACATTGGAAAAAAATAATAAAACAGAGCAAAAATAGGAAATTATGGATTTTAGTTGTATATTGGTTTATGTATTTTTTCTTAAGTATACAGTGCACTGTTTGAAATGTATTGTTGAGTATTACTTTGTATAGGTTGATCACTTTTTTTTAGAGTGAAGAAAGAACAAACTTGTTTTTTTTGTGTTTTTTAAAGGAATATAAAATAATGAAGAGCCGGGCACGGTGGCGCACGCCTGTAATCCCAGCACTTTGGGAGGCTGAGGCTGGAGGATCGCGAGTTCAAAGCCAGCCTCAGCAATGGCGAGGCACTTAGCAACTCAGTGAGACCCTGTCTCTAATAAAATACAAAAAAGAGCTGGGGATGTGGCCTAGTGGTCTAGTGCCGCTGAGTTCAATCCCCGGTACCAAAAATAAAATAAAATAACGAAGGATGTACAATTGATGCCAAATAAGCTTGTTCTTTAGTCACACCGACGTCTTATTTTTCCCTCTAGGCCAGTTCTGTTTTTAAGGTGTACATGGACAATGTGACAGTGTAAGAAACTCCATATCCATATGTTCCCATTCACATTTTGTATTGGTTCATGTATACCATTTTTACGAAAAAAAAGAAAAAAAAAAGAAGTACTATAAAATATCTGTCTTCTTAATAAGAAAATTAATGTTAAAAAAAAAAATGACACAATGGCAGCCTGGTTCCTATCCTTTCGTTCATGTGGGACCTGAGCAAATAGTGGAATTGAGAAGGGAGTGTTTTCAATGCACAAAACTAAGCAAGTATAAATTTTTCCTCTTATTTGCATCAAAGGGCAAAACACTATTAAGTATTATCTGAAACATGAACACAGAGATTGAATTATTTATTTTCTTAAGTGTCCTTATAAGACCAATTGCACAATCTGAGGTGCTATAGGAGACAAGCTTACCTATAAAAGTGTTTTTTCCAAATAAATACTTTTTTTTTATTATTATCACTATAGTCTGAGACATTTTCTAATTTATGGGGATTTTAATTGAAAATAAATTTGAATGCCAATAGAGCTGTTTTTCCTCACTTCGTAAAAGAAGTAAATGCAAAAAAAAATAATAATAAGCAGCCTTTGTTTGGTTCTGAACCAAATGTGATGTATTGTTATTAGGTTCCAGCTTCCTTTAAACTAATAAACAGAATAAGAAAACTTGTTTTGTTTTATAACTGCTAACTGGTTTTCCTTCTACCTTCATATTTTCTATGTACTTTTAGCTATTAAAATGTATATGAGCCAGTAGCTTCAATATACCACTGCAGATACTATCCTGTGGCTATTTTTGTTAACCTGGTTTAAATCCAATGTCTGCACCAATAATATAAGCAAATGATTAAGCCAGGCTAGATCTGATGGGCCTCCCTTGCCCTGGGCTCATTTGTAAGAACAAGGAATTTTAGTTGTAAAGGATTTTTCTGCATAGCTTCATTTCAGTCCAAGAAGAAAACAAACCACACCCAGATATCTCAAGGGAAGAAATCAGCAAAGGGAATCCCTCTAGCTTTGCTCCATAGAAGTATTGGTACTCAAGTTACAGACTAATAATTGTGTGTAGCTGGCCAATTGCTTGAAATATCAGAATTAATGTTCTAAACAATTTTCTATCATGCCACATTTTATTGGAAGACTTAGAAAAACCCAGGCACACATATGATCTTAAATACAAATCATCTATACATTATATAGTACGAAAATATTTTCTTAAAATCTTGAATTTTAGCCGGGCGCGGTGGCGCACACCTGTAATCCCAGTGCTTTGGGAGGCTGAGACAGGAGAATCACGAGTTCAAAGCCAGCCTCAGCAATGGCGAGGCACTTAGCAACTCAGTGAGACCCTGTCTCTAAATAAAATACAAAAAAGGGCTGGGGCCCGGGCGCGGTGGTGCACGCCTGTAATCCCAGCACTTGGGAGGCTGAGGCAGGAGGATCACGAGTTCAAAGCCAGCCTCAGCAATGGCGAGGCACTTAGCAACTCAGTGAGACCCTGTCTCTAAATAAAATACAAAAAAGGGCTGGGGATGTGGCCCAGTGGTCGAGTGCCCCTGAGTTCAATCCCTGGTACCAAAAAAAAAAAAAAAAAAAAGGGCTGGGGATGTGGCCCAGTGGTCAAGTGCCCCTGAGTTTAATCTCCGGTACCACAAAAAAAAAAAAAAAAAAAAAAAATACAAAAAAATCTTGAATTTTACCAGATATGGTGGTGCACACCTGTAATTCCAGTGACAGGAAGGATCACAAGTTCAAGGCTAGCCTTGGCAATTTAGGTAGTCCCTTTCTCAAAAATAAAAAGTGCTGGGGATGTAGCTTAGTGGTAGAATAGTACCCTTGGGTTCAATCCCCAGTACCAAAAAAATACACACACACACACACACACACACACACACTTAATTCAATGTATATGAATTTAATGACTAACAACAAATTCACTTATTAGTGTTCCAAAGCTGACTAGGGGGAAGGGAGAAGGGGTGTGTGTGTATGTTCATTTTGTTGGGAAATTTTGATTCAGTTTATAACCACATAGGTTCAATAACCAGTACCAATATGTGTGTGTGTGTGTGTGTGTGTACACACATGTACACATTGAATTTTAGTAAGCATCTGTCATTTTTGAAGATTGTATGTTCAGATCAGAAAGGATATTGATCTATTTTACAAGATTTTAAAGACTTGTATAGTTAAGACTAAAAAGAAGAAAAAACAGTAAATACACAAGAAATTTAATCATCCCTACAATTTTTTTCCTATCAGATAATATTTTACACTGATATCCAAGAAAGTCATCTTGGGAAAAAATAGTATTTCCTTTTATCTTGCAAAACTGTAGTCTTTAATACCACTGAGTTTATTCATCCTACACCAAAAAAATGTAAGAGCTTATTACCTGATTGACAACAAATCCACTTATTAATTTAGTGTTCCAAAGTTGATTAGTGGGGAGGAGGGGTGTGTGTGTGTGTGTGTGTGTGTGTGTGTGTGTGTGTGTGTTTCATTGGGAGATTTTGATTCAGTTATAATCAACATAATTTCCAAATAAATCAGAATTCCTCATCATAAATTGGCCCTTTCCTACATGGTGAACTGTGTACCCCCAAATGTGAACTGCACATAATCAAATCCCAGTGTGCCTTGTGTAATCTTTGGCTGTCTTTGACTATAACATGGTTTGCCATGTGTCAGCTCTTCCAAGGCTATGAAAACAGCCTTTCAGAGAATAGTCAGGCATTCGCTCAGCCTCCTATGGGATACATTTGTATTTTCCCAGTGAAGAGACAAAGTAACTTATCCCACTTCCAGAGACCTGGTATCATGGAGATATTTCCTCCCTTTTGTAATAGAAGTAGTCCAATTCTAGAAAATTGAGACCCTGAACCATACATAGTCTCTACCCAGTAGTGTGGCTAATTTGGGCAAACATAGCATTAGGAGTTTCACTTTGCTGTCATGGAGTTCCTTTGGATCCCAAGATGACACATGAGGACTAGTGGACAGGTTGGTTCTAGGATGGAAGGAAAAAAATTAAGGAAGGTGATTCTGTACCTTAATGTGGGAGGTGTGCATAGATAAGTGGTCATGTGTGATTTGGTGGCCCCAGTCATACATACCCCACGATTGCTTCTGAACCCTTTTCAAAGCAAAAGAAAGACACCAGCCAAAGGAACTGTTTTCTTGTCACCTTTATACTACACAGTAGAACTGACAGGCTGTTCTGCACATTTTCTTGAGGAATGTGGCAAAGTTTTGGTGCAAGTAGGAACCGGAAAACAGCTCCCTGTTAGAACCACAAGGTTTCTACGGTTTAAAGAGAACTCAGGCCTGGAGAGTACACACCCCAGAACTTCGCCCTATAGAGGCTTCGTGTGCTATAGACCTCCTCAAGGAGCCCAGAGCACTACATGAGAGGAACATTGATGGACACATGTGAGAATGTCCAGAGCAATCTAGAGAAAACAGCTGCTATGTTACGTTGTGCTGTTCTGTCTGGCTGGAACCCTGCATCAGGACACAGAGCCCAGGAAGCCCATGCCACATTTGTCAAGCCATGGATCCTGGCTGATGACCGCATCATCATACCCTTTCTTTTACTTTATTTATGTTGCTGGTGTTTGCAATATCCCATCCAGGAGTAGGAAGCTTTTTCTGCACAGTAGATTTTTTTCAGAATATGTAGAGAACATGAAGACAGGGTGGGGTATTGAAATTCTACATTTTCCAAGTGGGAGAATTAAGCCTGTGTTACTGTGACCTCATTTATAAACAGAGTCTAGTATGTGTTGAGTAGTGACTTAGCTGTGAGTGGGCAAGGTAAGTATATGGTTAATTAAATTAACGTTAAATAAAATGAAAATTTCACTTTCTCATTCACACTATCAATGTTGCAACTGCTCAGTAACCTGATATGGTGGTATGTTACCATATTGGAGAGGGCAGACATAAGACCTTTCCCTTATCATAGAACATTCCATGGATATCTCTATCCTGTAGTCTTGTGTAGTCACATGTCTATTGGTTGATGATGGCTGTCAGCTGGAAACTAAGCAGAGCCTATCAGTTGCAACTCTTACGTGCAACTAAGAGTTCACGTGGTTCAGGTTTCCTCATAACATTGTGGCTGGGTTCCAAAGGCAGAGAGAGCGTGCACGTGCGCACAATATGTCTTCCAGGGGGAGAGGAAGCCATATTGCCTTTTATATGGCAGGCTTACTTCTGCAGCATTTTGTTAGTTAAGGCAGGGAACAGAACACAGGAAAGAAACACAGATTGTTAGAGGGATAGTAACATCATATTCTAAGAATATTAAGTGGGATGGGATACATATATTGCTGTGACCACCTTCAAAAAATAGAATCTCACACAGAAGAGTTGTGTGCACTGCACACTTCCTGTAAGATCAATGAAGGATTTTTCAGTAGTCATAATATGTAATTGGAAACATACCTGCTTATGTAGAGTTTTAAGAATCACAGAATACTGCAAAATACTACCTAGCCACATGTGAGAAAATATAAGATGACAAAAAAACACCAGACCATATGTACACCTTGATTATCAAGATAGAAACACATATTTGCCTATAGATAGTGTGTGGAATAAATTATGAAGACTTTGAAAGAGCAGTTTTACTTCTACTAAACTGCATAAGTTTATAGTATAACAAATATGGTAAAATAATTTTTGCTTACTAAGCATTCTATAAATGTGAATTTATACTGAAATTTTAGAATTTTTGTAGTTCTGATTTTATATGAAGAAATTACATCATTATTTGTCCAAGAAACTAATCAGGAGGAAGATCCTTGACACAACAGTGTAACTAGCTATGCTATTTATAGATGTAATATATATTATGTATATTTATAAACGATATATAACATAAATTGATATATCATAGATCTAAAAATAGAAATATTATGTATAATATTAGATACTAAATATTACATGTCATGCATAGTATTTATTGTTATAAATAATATATGATTATAAATATGATACACAAAACATTTTCAACACATTATATACTATATAAATATATATAAACTACATAATATACAACATAAGGAAGAAAAGTATGGCCAAATAAAAAATACACTTGGTCTTTGTGCCCAGTTCCTGGCACAGAGCCCCTAAAACTCCTGGAATTTTCCTGAGTGAAAGGAGTGTCTTTTGTTATTCCTAAGGGACCCCTTCTGCTAATGAGGTGACTTAGGGTGGGTTTTGAAATACCCTTAGAATGGAGCTGGTCACCAGAAAGACCAACTGATTAGAGGGTTGGAACTTTTTGGTCTCATACACTAAGTGGTAGAGAGGCTTGGTGGGGTGGGCATTTGGAGATTGAGCTTTGAACTTTTACCCTACGACATCGAGAGAACTTCCAGGTTGATGAACACAGTGCTGTGCTTTGAGTGTGACATGCCTTCATTTGTATTTTTTATAGTCTACCAGTAAAAATAAGTATTTTCCCAAGGCCTGTGAGCTGTTCCAGTAAATTATTGAAACTTTGTACTTCAGTCTGTGGTCTGTAATCTACTACTCCCTGGTCTAAGCATCCCACTTATAAGGCATCGGTTGGATAAAAAGTCCAAGGCCTGATTTAATTCTGCCCATCAGAAACAAACTTAAGTATAAAAACACAGATAAGTTGAAGGTAAAAATATGAAAAAAGCCACATTGTATGGATACTAATGAAAAGAATGCTGAAATGATTTTATTAATATAAGACAAAGTAGAATTCAGAGCAAAGAATATTAACAGATATAGAAAGACATATGATAATAAGGCACTCAAGTGGACATAGCAACCCTAAAGTTTATGCACATAATAATAGAACTTCAAAATACAGGAGTCAAAGACTGACAGCTACAAGGAAACATAGACAATCCACAATTAAAGTCATTGGTTTCAACATCCCTTTCTCAATAATTGATAGGACAGGCAGGGCTAAAATCAGTCAGGCTGTAACAGACTTGAATAAGAGAATAGATCAACTTGTCCTGATTAACATCTATAGTACGCTTTATGCAATAACAACAGAGTACACATTCCTTTAAAGGGCACACAGAACATCTACTGAGATATGCATATTCTATGACTTAAAACAAATCTCAAAAAAAATTTTAAGGGATTTAAGCAATACCAAATACATTTTCTGACCACAAAGGAATAAAATTACAAATCAATACACAAAGATCTATCTCTGGGAAGTTGCAAAATATTTAGAAACTAAGTAACAGAATGAAATTATGGGACAAGTAAGAAATCAGAAGAAAAATAAATTAGTTTGAATCAAATGAAAATGAAAGCACAACATATCACTATTTGTCAGATGCAGCTAAAGCAATACTTAGGGAAATTTTATATCACTAAACACCTACGTTAGAAAAAAAAGCTTTTAAAGCAGTAACTTCAGCTTTCACCTCAAATACTAGAAGCAAGAACCAATTACTTACAAAGTATATAGGAGACAGGAAATAGTAAATATCAATAATAAGCAACATCAAAAAATAGTAAAATCCATGATGCATAAATGGACTCACTGAGAAGATTAATAAAACTGATAATATCTTGGCACAATGGTCAGGGCGAAAAAGAAAGAAAAATAAATATTACAGGAGGCCAAATTGTTTTGGACCAAGCTCCTGCACTAGGCCCCAAGAGACCAGACAAAAAATCAAAATGGAGTCACTCATGCTGAAGTTCTATGTCATCATAACCAAAACCAATCTGATCTTCAAAGAAATGGAGAAAGAGAGACAAATTTCCTAAACAGTCCAGTTTCAATATGTGTAACAATGAAGTTCCCTCAGTTTCAGTCCTTACCAAAAAGAAAAAGTAAGCTGATGATACTGAATCAGTTATTTTTCTATTGTTCTGTCTCCCTGTTCCTATCTTATAGAGAACTTGGCTTTGAAATAACCAGTTAGCTCTTTATTTTTTGTTTCTGCTTTCTTCAGCCTTTTTCTGTCTACAAAACCAATCCTCTGCTTGCCCCATAGGATATTTATTCAGCTTTATGGAATGAAATATTGCCTGATTTTAGAATCACAACGTCAATTAAGATCTTTAAACTAAAATTGGCTGTAATTTTTGTCTTTTTACAAGACACAAATTTCTAAAATTAGGAATGAGAAGTGGCATTACTACGGGTTATACAGATACTAAATGGATAACAAGAGAATATGTTTGACAATTTTATATGCCTATAAATTTGATAACTTAGATGAAAATAGATTTATCTTGAAAGGCTTAAACTCCCAAAGCTCAATGAAAAAGAAACATAAAACCCCAAACAGCTCAGTAGGTATTAAAGAAATTTTTATTTAATTCTCACAGAAAAAAACTTTATGTATAAAGAATTTTTCTGGTGAATTCTACCAACCATTTAAAGATAAAATAATATCAATTTTACACAAACTGTTCTGGAAAAATTATCATGGAACAAATAATTTTCATTCTATGAGGCCAATATTATCTTGATAAAAAGCAGACAAAATATTAAAAGGAAAGGAAATCATAGACAAAAATTCCTCATGAATATAGATGCAAAAATTTCTCAACAAAGCATCAGTAAGTTAAATTCAATGATGTATAAAAAGAATAGCATCATGACCAAGTGGAATTTATCTTAGATTATGAGATTGACTTAACATTCAAAAATCAAGATAATCCATCATGTTAATAAGCTAAAAAAAGAAAAACCTTATGATCATTTAAACAGATAGAAAAAATAACTTTGCCAAAATCTAACATTGATACCTGATTAAATCTTTCAGTAAATCAGGAAAAGTCTTTCATCAACCTGATAAATGATATCTCTAATTGTTTGTTGAGTGAATAAAATGGAGCTAACAAAGTTATTTTGTTCTGTTGACCTAATAATTAATTTGACTTTCTAGAGTACCAGCACTAGTTCCAGGAATAACAAATTTTAAAATGCAGAGGATAAAGAGAGAGCAGAAAATTGCAAAGAAGAAAGTAAAATTTGGGCCCTAACAAAAGAATAAAAGAACTTAACAAGAGATCTAAGGCTGAGGTAGAGATTTGGGCATATTGGGGTTCAGCTGAAATGCTAGGAGGAAAAGGACTGTACCTCCATTCTTTTTTATTTTTTAATTTTGTTTAGTTGTAGATGAACATGATATCTTTATTTTACTTACTTATTTATTTTTATGTGATGCTGAGGATCAAATCTGGTACCTTACCTGTATGAGGCAAACATTCTACCTCTGAGCTACAACCCTAGTCCCTGCACCTCCATTCTTGAAAATCAATTCCAAGGGTTCCTTATCTCCACTGGAAAAGAGAAGTCATAACTTCATTTATTTCACTAGAAAGAGGATATTTTTCTCAATTCTGTGGTCAGACACTAAAGCAGGAGGATCACAAGTTCAAAGCCAGCCTCAGCAACTTAGCGAGGCTCTGAGCAACTTAGTGAGACCCTGTTTCAAAATTAAAAAAAAAAAAAAAAAAAAAAAAAAAATAAAAAAAAATATATATATATATATATATATATATATATATATATATACAGGGCTGGGGATGTGGCTCAGTGGTTAAACACCCCTGGGTTCAATCCCTGGTACTACTACTACTACTACTACCACTACTACTACTAATAATAATATATGGAGCTGGGGTATAGCTCAGTAGTAGAGCACTTGTCTGGCATGTGCAGGGCCCTTCCTGGGTTTCATCCTCAGCACTGCAAAAAAACCCAAAAAATTCCTCTAAAATGTGCCTTGGGGTGCAGAGAAGGAGTGCAGGGACATAGAAGTGATGGTTTCACTTTCATGTCCTTTCAACTATGTTAAGCTAGTAAGACTTTTGTGAGCAAGGGTCAAAGGCAATTTTTCCTGGTATTTAAAATATATATGCTGATGAACTTCTCTTTGTACAAATATACTTGATAAAGTTATCCTTAAGATTATCAAAAGCAGGGGCTGGGGCTGGGGCTCAGTGGCAGAGTGCTCGCCTAGCACGTGCGTGGCCCGGGTTCGATAAACATAAATGCATTGCATTGTGTACAACTAAAGCGAATAAATAAATATTTTTTTAAAAAAATTATCAAAAGCAAAATGTCTCTCAAGACATTTTAGATTTATTGTCCCTAATGTAGTTTTGGTTTTTTGTGTATGTAACCACTATTCACTTACATAGCATCTAGTTACAATATCATTCAAGTCTGGCTTAAATAGCATTCTGAATACTTGAATTCTGTTGAGTGCAAAATCTACATTTGCCCATTTTATAACATTGTTTATCACACATACCACAACGTGCTTTAATTAACAGAGCTGCTAAACTTTGATCAACTGTAGTCTCACCCTATGACTCAAAAGCTTTTTCTTTTTTCTTCTAAAAATTCGGTTCAACAACATCTGGTAGCTTATATAAGGAGAGACGGTATTCTTTACAATCAGTGACTTTTTTCTGGACAACATGTTTCTGCAATTGGCAAGCTTACATTTTTCTTTGAGTTGTTGCTCTTTTCATGTAGTCTAACATTGGCAAAAGACTTTTCTCTTTATAAGCTGACTATTTTCAGGTATTTTGTTACAGGAATGGAAAGCTTACTAACACACCAGGTAGTATTTGTCTGAACCTTGATTTTGTTGTAAGGGCATTAAATCTTAGTTTTTTAAGTTACCCTTATCCAAACCATGGTTAAAGTAGTTGTGGAGCTGTTTTAATTTGAACAGAATTTTGTTGTTTGTTTGTTTTTAAGAACAAATTGTCTGTGCAACCATCTTTGAACTGATCACAGTCTTAAAACTTTTTTTTAAGAAGTTCCAGTTTTTAATCAGAAAGCCAGAATGTCTTGGTAAATCATTTCCATACCAAGGGAGAAGCCATTGGAGAGGTCCTATGCCCCTGCTAGTTCAGAGTCACAAGTTCAAAAACACTCTTTTTGTAGCAACCTTTAAGTTAGATGCAAATAAGAAGGTATGCCAATGGACTGGGGAACAAAGAGAATTCTAATCTCACTGTAACTCCATGCTACAACACCAACAATTAAGACCCAACAGGCTCTACCCTTCTTTTCCAGTTAGAGGCAAAGAAGTGAAATACCAATATTAGAATTCAAAACATTCTGACTTCAGCAATGCTGAGGCTCTAATTCTTTTTTTTTTTTTTTTAATATTTATTTATTTGCTTTTTGTTGCACACAGTGCGTTTATTTTTATGTGGTGCTGAGGATCAAACCCGGGCCGTGCACGTGCTAGACGAGCGCTCTACCGCCGAGCCACAACCCCAGCCCTGCTGAGGCTCTAATTCTGAGCTCCAATTATGATCTTTTTTATAGCCCTTGTTGTGCTCATCTGGAAACCCAGGAGAGACAAATGGGCCTTCTCACCATGTAGCTATGATGCATAATTAAGTAATAAATGCTAGGTAAGCTATTGATGATAGCGAATCTCAAGATGGTCATAATTAACTTGGGACAAAGCAGAGCTCAAGAGATAGCTTGAGATGTTTACCTTCATCATAAACTACCCTTTTCTCCTAGGCAAGACTGTTAACCTGCCAGAATTTGGAAACACCCATTGAGAAATCAAATGCCTTTGGAATTTATATAAGGTCCAGGACAGAGTTGTTCATTGTGAGGCACACCGGGCCAGGTCACATGGTGAACAGAAGCTCTGGAAGGAGATTCATGTGCAGCATGCTGATCATTCATTCCTCCTGTGGTCAGCAGAATAATTGTTGATCCAAGACGCAAAGAAAAGACCACCAACTCCAATTTTAAATTAAAGCAAGCTTATATTGTGTACACACAAAGAGAACTGGCCAGTGGCTGCCCCTCCCAAACTCTGGGCTCGAGTTCAGCCCCGCTCTCTGGGAAGACAAGGTTTTTATAGTTCAAAGAGTTACAAAAAATCTTGGGAACTTACAGCTAACAAGGTCAGACATATGCAATTCAAGAGCAAGTAGCAAACTAATCATCTACATGGCGTTGCATTCCAAGGGAGGGAGTATAGTCAAACCCCACATCAAAAGTTTATGAGGCACCATTAGTTTTAGAGAGAGAAAGTTGTTATCTGGTCAAGGAAAGCCAGGCCTGAGTGAGCTCAAGGCCTGGGCATGAATGCCAAACAATTTTAAAACATCAAAATGTGATCAGGCCAAATAGGAATCCTAGCATTTCATAGAAAACTGAAGTGGACTTTTCATAACTTTTTGACAGGATGGCTCCCAGTTTAAAATGGAATTAGGCTCAGTTTATCATAATGACCACAAGGATGGCCACACCCTGCTTCCCCAAATCTGTGCATATGTTGCCACCTCAGGAAGAAGGGGCTTTGCAGGTATGATTAAGTTAAGGATATTGAGATGGGGATTATCCTGGATTATCCAAATGGGTTCAATGTAATGAAATCCCAAGGGTCATCATAAGTAAAAGGTAGGAGAGTAAGAATCAGAAGAGAAGTGTAAGAGGGATCAGAATCATAGAGAAATTCAGAAATCTTTCAGTCCTGGCTTTGAAGCTGGAGGAAGAAGACACGAAACAAGAAATGCAAAAGTTCTCTAGAATGTAGAAAATGAATGCAAACAATCTCCCCAGAAGCCTCTTAAAAAAAAAAAAAAAAAAAAAAACAGAGGCTGAGGTTGTGGCTCAGCGGCAGAGCGCTAGCCTCGCACATGCGCAGCCCAGGTTCGATCCTCAGCACCACATAAACATAAATGCATTGCACTATGTACAACTAAAGCAAATAAATAAATATTTTTAAAAAAACAAACATAGCCTTCCTGGCACCTTGACTTCAGTGTAATGGAAGTTGTTTTGAACTTCTGATTTCCAAAATCATAAAACAATAAATCTGAGTTGTTTTAGTCACTAAATGTGCAGTAATATGTTATAGCAAATAGGAAGCTAATATACTTGCAGTATAAGGACACTTCCTCCTTTAGGCATTTGTTCAACAAATATTTATTGGGTTGCTCCACGTCATATGAGATCGAATACTTATAACTGCCCTCTGTGTGGCAGACTACATGGTGTTTTAAATGCATTTGTCTAATCTTCAAATCCTTTCTATTACCACACATTGCTGATATCTACTGAACGCTGTGTCTAAACACTGTCTTAAACATTTAATATGTGCTATTTAATACTTACAACTCTTCAAGGTAGATAATAATCATCCTGTGTCATTTCACATAAGAAATAAACTTTGGAAGATTGAAAGTCATTTTTCCAGGTCAAACTGCTACAAAGTGAGGAACATTTTCACTTCTCTGCCTCCAGAGTCTAATTCTATATTTCCCCCCATTTTTCAGGTGAGTAAACTGAGGCTTAGGAAAGTTAAATAACTTGCCAAAGTCAAAATTGATTCTTCACTTCCTGACTAGCACACCCTTTCCTCTGACTCTCCCTGCATACTCTCTCCATTTTCCAGAGATTTCTGATTCTGGTCTGCAGCCTGTTCAGAAACGCTCATGTAACATAGGGACTAGATCTCTCCCAGACTGATGCTCAAATTGAATTATTCTTGGTATAGAAATTTAGAAGTAAGGTATCCCAGGCTGTATGGCCTGTGTCCTCCTTGGTCTTGAGCTCTCTTAAACTAGGATTAATTCAATCACCCTCACAATACTTTCTTCCTTTGGAGGAGAAGCCACTATTCCAAAAAGTTCCTGGGTTTTTGGGTTTTTTTTTTTTTTTTCCTCCTTCTTCCTCCGTTCTTGCCATATCCTGTGCATCTTGCCATACACAATCCTTTGCTGAGGAGGATGAAAAACTGTGCATACCAAATTCTATAGGGCTATGAGCTCCCAGATTAACACAGCCCCAAACTGTGAACCTGTAAAACTGTCACCAGGATTGAGCTGAGGAGGAAAGAGGCAGATGAGAAGGTTTAGCTGCTCTGCTGTCTCCAACAGTCTCCTGCTGACAGAAGGTTGAACTTCCCTGGATTGTATTCTTGCTGGTGGCAAGGTGGCAGGCCCCCTATTATATCCCCAATCCAAGCCATTCCTTGGCTTCCCATAAAATAGCCAAGTTGACATTAGAAGAAAACAAGTTAATGAAAAGCTAAGGGACAGAAATAAAGAAAAGAAAAAAAAAAACACTAAAAAAAAGTTTCAAAATATATAAAATATATCAATTTCCAAACTTCAGATGTCCAAAATAACTAATGCATTTTGGAAAAAGAAAAATATTAAGATTCTGCAAAGATTTTATAAATGTTTCCAACACATGCTAAGTACCCAACACAAGTTTATTTAACTGAATTGGTTTATTCTAAATAAACCGATGTGATGGTCTGGCCTACTTTAATGCAAAACACACTCTTTTCCCAGAATCCCCAGTTCCCTCTCAGCAGGAGGCAGCCCTGTTCATTCTGTCCTTCAACAAAGACCAGATATCTTTCTTATTAAAATGCAAAGCTTTTCTTTGTCCATGTCCTTTCTCAGGTACCTTAGATCCTTCCTGTCTGGGAAACCCTGCCTGCTGACTGATGAAAGGAGAATGGGCAAATGAAAAAGAACAACTGGGGCTTTCTGCAGGAGCCCTGTTTGGGGATTGACTTGAATTGCAGTTGACTATGAGCAGTGGAGATTTGGCCATTGTCGCCACCCGTCGTCTCACGGGATTTGTTGCGGGATCTCGAGTGACTTGGCCAAAATTGCTGATCGGGTCAGCGCCATTTTAGTGGTGTGTTTGGCGTGTGTTAGTTGTTGTTAGAACCAGAGAGAAAAGTTATCAGAATAAAAAGCTGTTTGTCTCCAGTTTGCTTCTGAAGTTCTTCCCGCGGCTCCGTTGCTCCAAGCGCTTCAGGCGGCGACAGGTGGCGGCCTATACGGGGAACTTCGGAGCGGACAGGTAAGAACTGAAAGGTCTCTAAAGATGGGTTCGAATATAACTGAATCCCAAGTGATAGAGGCTATGCAAAGACTCCTTGATATACCTGACTCTGTTCTCAGTGAGGAGTATATAGAAAAAAGTGAAAGTGATCAAAAAAGTGTAGATTCCACTGGGCCAACTGAGACCAGTAAAGAGAGTATTAGAAGAGACCCAAAAATGACAAAAATCCAAGCTATTAAAGCTATTCGGGAGTTATTGGCGAAAGCTGAAGGATACTTGCTCTCACTGGAACCTGGGCCTCAGGATATTGCTGTCAGTGAAATTAGCAGTGGTGAGGAATCTAGTAAAAGTGATCCTGAGAAAATGAGGAAAAAGAAATTTAAAAAGACCGAGAAAAAGGTCCGTCAGGCAGAGGAGTCACTTGTGTACTCTACTCCCCCATGGGTGGAATCCATTATAGAAAATATGAAGGGTATTACTAGGCATTTGCATACCCTAGAAACAGAAATAAAAAGTCTTTCTGATCGCTTATGCGCTCTCGAGGACAACTCACAGATACATTGGGAACCGCCAGCATTTGAAAAGAAAAATGGACAGAGTGTCCATCAGTCAGTAGATTTCAAAACAATAAAAAATCTCAAAGAGGCAGTAATGACTTATGGGCCCCAAGCTCCTTTCACGTTGAGTATGCTGGAGTCCCTTAACACCTTTAGCTTAACCCCCTCAGACTGGAAAAGTCTATGTAAAGCAACATTAAGCGGGGGGCAATTCTTGGTTTGGCGATCGCAATTCCAAGAACTTTGTATAGATACGGCTAAAAGAAACGCGGCTGCAGGGTTTGAAAACTATAATATAGACATGCTCACAGGAGAAGGGCAATTCGCAGACTTACAGGCTCAAACAGATTATGACCCAGATATATATGCTCAGATAAATGCAGCTGCCTTAGAGGCATGGAAAACTGTACAAGGACCTGGGGATCTACAAGGTAGCTTGTCAAAAGTGATTCAAGGACCTAATGAGCCGTATGCCGACTTTGCTGATCGACTTTTGAGAACTGCAGGTAGTGTGTTTGCAGATGTTGACCAAGCTATGCCATTAGTTGTTCAATTAGCTTATGAAAATGCAAATAAATGGTGCCAAGCAGCCATCAGGCCATGGAGAACTAAAAAGGATCTTTCCGTATATATACAACTATGTAAAGATATAAATGACGCCTTTGTCACAGAAAATGTGATTGCAGCCTCAATGAGAGGTGCTTCCTCTCGAAATTTCACAAAGGCTAAACGTAGATATTATAATCAATCAGGATATTCCAGGCAAAATTATCATAATCAATCAGGCAATTCTAGGCAAAATCCCAAAAGAGAAATAAGACCAAGCTCATATCGTGCCCCAGGCTGCTGCCCCAGGTGTAAAAAGGGAAATCATTGGGCCAATAAATGCCATTCAAAATTTGACATCCATGGAAATCCTTTGCTCAGGAATTCAAAAAACGGGGCACGGGGCCCAATACCCCGGGGCCCACAAATGTACGGGGCATTGCAGAAGGAGTATCCTCAAGCATCCACTCAGATGCTTCCCCGACACAATCCCTACTACCCATCCACTCCCTCGCCAGAGGAACAAGAGGAAATGCAGGATTAGACCTCTGTTCCACCGCCCGAATAGTGTTAACACCTGAAATGGGGGTTCAACTGATTCCCACAGGAGTCAGGGGACCTCTTCCCTCAGGGACTGTAGGACTTATTATCGGGCGTAGTCCTAAAAGCTTATTAGGTTTGCAAGTGACCCCAGGTGTAATAACTCAGACTACAAAGGGGAAATAAAAATAATGCTTAGCTCACCCCAAAGTATAAGTTCTGTTAATCAAGGAGATAGAATTGCTCAGTTGCTTCTCCTTCCCAATTTACGTAATTCATTTAAAATGGGTATGCCTCAAGAAGGGAACAATAGAGGATTTTGTTCCACTGACTCAAGTCCCATGGCTTGCTGGGTTCGAGACTGTTCAAGGAGGCCTATGTGTAAAATAAAAATCCAAGGAATAGAAATGGAGGGATTAATAGATACTGGAGCTGACTCTTCCATTATTAACTTACGCCAATGGCCCAAGCACTGGCCTCTGCAAAAAGCTTCAACTAGTTTAAGAGGCTTGGGATATAATAACCTCCCAGATAAAAGTGCAGTAATTTTAAAATGGGAGGATGATGAAGGCCATAAAGGAACATTTCAGCCTTATGTTTTACCTAATCTACCGGTTACTTTATGGGGAAGAGATATTTTGCAACAAATGGGAGTACACCTTCCAACCAAGCCTGCAGATATTAAATGTGAAAACCTACAGGGTAATCTTAACCATAAAAGAACTCATTATCTAAAAGTACAGAGTAATCTTAACCCTAAAAGTAATCATTGTCATAAAGGAAAAAGATATTTTTTTTCGGGGCCACTGAGAAAATAATTTTGAAAATACCATGGCTTTCTGATAAGCCAGTGTGGGTCCCTCAGTGGCCCCTATCTAAAGAGAAATTACAAGCGGCCCACCAATTAGTTCAGGAACAATTAGAAGCAGGTCATATAGAACCTTCCACCTCTCCCTGGAATTCCCCCATATTTGTGATCAAGAAAAAGTCAGGAAAATGGCGATTGTTACATGATCTTAGACAAATCAATAAAACCATGCAAGTTATGGGGCCTACTCAACCTGGACTTCCTAGTCCCGTAGCTATTCCAAAAAATTTCCATCTTATTACTCTTGATATAAAGGATTGCTTCTTTTCTATTCCCCTACATCCTCTGGATGCCCCCAGGTTTGCTTTTTTTCCGTTCCTTCTATGAACAATAATGGCCCTGATCAGAGATATCAATGGAAGGTTTTACCACAGGGAATGGCTAATAGCCCCACCATATGCCAAATATATGTGGACAAGGCTATCCAACCCATTAAAAATAAATATCCAAACCTCATGTGTCTACATTACATGGATGATATTTTATTGGCCCACCCTAATCAAAAAATCTTATTTAATATATTCAGTGATGTGGTAGAAAATTTAAAAAAATATGGATTATATATAGCAGAAGAAAAAGTTCAAACCAGATCTCCCATATTATATTTAGGATTTAAAATCATGGATACTTTTGTTAGACCCCAAAAAATTTTAATAAATAAAGAACATTTGACCACCCTCAATGATTTCCAAAAACTACTGGGAGACATTAATTGGCTTCGCCCTACACTAAATCTCACTACTGGCCAACTAAAACCTTTATTTGACATCCTTCGTGGAGATCCTGATCCATCTTCACCACGAACATTGACTCCTGATGCTAGGAAAGCTTTAAAGTTAGTAGAAAAAGCCATCAAAGGAGCTCATTGTGATAGATTTGATTTAACTCAACCGCTGATGTTGATTATTATTTCTTCACAATATACACCCACAGGAGTATTTTGGCAACAAGGGCCTTTATTATGGATACATTTGCCCGTCTCTCCTAAAAGTATAATTGAATCTTATACCTCCATGGTGGCTAAACTTATTCTTCAAGGACTTAAGACTTCTACTAAAATATTTGGCATTCACCCTGCTACTATTATTACTCCCTATTCATCATCACAGATTGAATACTTATGCTTCAATGATAATGATTGGGCTATAGTTAAATGCTCTACTTCTGCAAATTTTGATAATCATCTTCCTAAGTCCCCTATATTATCTTTTTGTATTAATCATCCTATTATATTTCCACAGGTAATAAAAAATCAACCTATTCCTAAGGCATTTAATGTATTTACAGATGGGTCCTCAAATGGTACTGCTACAGTAGTCACTAAAAAAGAAAATATGACTTACATAACTGCACACAAATCAGCTCAACTAGTGGAACTGGAAGCTGTGGTAAGAGCTCTGGAAAATTTTAGGGACCAGCCCGTAAACATTTTTTCAGATAGCCACTATATTGTACAAGCCGTCCCAAAATTAGAGTTAGCAGGACCAATAGCACCTCATACTCCAGCCTTTAAATTGTTTTATCAAATACAAAAACTTTTGTGGGCAAGAAAAGAACCTCTATTCGTAGGCCATATTAGAGCACATACTAATTTGCCTGGTCCCCTCCATGAAGGTAATCAAAAGGCTGATGAACTTACAAAAACAGTATTTATACTTTCAGCGCTACAACAAGCTACTTTATTTCATTCCCAGTTTCATGTCAACAGCACCACCTTGCAACGTAGGTTTAAAATCACAAAGGAGCAAGCCAGAACAATTGTAAAAGATTGTAAATCTTGTATGACACATTTGCCCAATCCTCATTTCGGAGTTAACCCTAGAGGATTAATGCCCAATCATTTGTGGCAGATGGATGTTACTCATGAGCCAAGTTTTGGAAAATTGCGATTTATTCATGTGACCATAGATACATGCTCAGGCATGATTTTTGCTTCCTTACATTCTGGAGAAAAAGTTAAAGATGTTACATCTCATTGTTTGCAAGCTTTTGCTGCATTGGGCATCCCAAAAATGCTTAAAACAGATAATGGCCCCGCATATACGTCCTCATCTTTCAAACAGTTTTGCGCAAAATTCAATATATCCCATAAAACAGGCATCCCATACAATCCTCAGGGTCAGGGCATTATTGAAAGAGCAAACCGAACACTGAAAATTATGTTATTAAAACAAAAAGAAGGAAATTGGAAAAGTCCTAAGGACAGATTGGCAGTTGCCCTGTTTACCTTAAATTTTTTAACTTTAGACTCTAATGGTTATTCTGCTGGAGACAGACATTGGAATCCACACCAACAACATAAACCTTTGGTTTACTGGAAGGATGTTCTTTCAGGTACATGGAGGGTCCAGATCCAGTATTAATTTGGGGAAGAGGATCTGTTTGTGTTTTTCCAAAAGACGAATCCTCTCCAATATGGATACCATCTAGATTAATAAAACAGGTACCACATCAAAATGATCAAGATGAAGTTATTGAAGAATCAAGATTAATAAAAAAGGTACAAAATCAAGAGGACCAAGATGAAGGTATAGAATGATTCCCTCAAAAGAGTCCTTCAAAATATTTCACAACTTAAGTGTCATTTCTCCCGGCCGGGACAAGGAGATCTCTCTTTAGTGTGCACACAATTGTATTTTTTTTTCTTTTCTTTTTATACATGTCTTTATGTCTGTACATTTGTCTATATTTCATGTTAATGTGACGTCACAAATATATGTTTGTATGTTTGTTCGTCTGTCCAGTGTGACGTCACAAAGAACAAAGCGCTTATGAAAAAGAAAAATATATATATATATATATATGGATCCAAATAACTTTAATTCATTTTAGGTTAAGAGTATTCAATTTAGGTAAATAATTTTATAAATGAAGGTACTTTCAATTTTGATTTATAGGTGTCCCTGGGACTTCTCTTTAGCAAACAATATGACTAGTGCTATATAACCTGATATTTTGGTGTTTTGACTTAAGATTGTTTATTTGTTATTAACTTTATTTGTTTAATAGCTCATTAATTTCAATTATCTCAACAGGTAAAAAATTGCTCTGTATACAGAGACTCAAGGGTTCCAGCTAACAAATTATTTCTCTCAAGTGCCTTTACCTTTTCTTTAATCTATCTTTAATGCAGTAATTACCCTCAGTCTTTCTTTGTTTTGCTCTAAATATGACATTTTTCCAACTTATGTTTGTAGAAGCTCAACCAGCGATGTATGTGAACAAAAATCAACTTTAATTTTCTAATCTAATTATTCTATTTTGTAGTTTGACAACTCGCCTCTTGACTCAGTGCTGCAATAGCACTGCCTTTCCTTTAATAATTGATGCTTGAGTTTCTAGGTAGCGGGCCCTGAAGATTTGCCGGTGGCATTGTCTAAACATAAAAAAGACGTCTGCTGCTCAAACATCAAACAACCTCACCAACAGTGTGGCCTCTGCTCTACATGCATGGGGCCTCCTACATCAACATGTTATAACAAATGGACATTTTGATCTTTCATTGTTTGGGACTTTACGGGACAATGCCTTGCGGGTATTTGTCTAGAGAATTCAGTGTGTTACTTGATGGAACTTAGGGCAGCTGATTTGTTTAAACAATTTGATATGCTATGCAATTTGGCTCATCACCAAAAGGCTTGTTGCCTTAAAGCCGCAACATCTCCTCACAATTGGACGGCTGTTAGTCATCATATATAGTCGATCCTAAAGGGCTCCATTGGATGGCTGGTTAGCCAATGACGGGTAAGATCCCCAGAGGGGGACAACCTAAGACAGGCACAGTCGCACGGGACAGTCTCATGTGGCCGACATATCAACCTAAGACAGGAGTCAAGGGCACAGCCTTGATTATCCGATGACGGGTAAGAATGTTGGTTGCACATAGACGTCCTAGAGCATTACCTCTTTTAAAACAAAAAGGGGGAAATGCAGGAGCCCTGTTTGGGGATTGACTTGAATTGCAGTTGACTATGAGCCGTGGAGATTTGGCCATTGTCGCCACCCGTAGTCTCACGGGATTTGTTGCGGGATCTCGAGTGACTTGGCCAAAATTGCTGATCGGGTCAGCGCCATTTTAGTGGTGTGTTTGGCGTGTGTTAGTTGTTGTTAGAACCAGAGAGAAAAGTTATCAGAATAAAAAGCTGTTTGTCTCCAGTTTGCTTCTGAAGTTCTTCCCGCGGCTCCGTTGCTCCAAGCGCTTCAGGCGGCGACAGCTTTCCTCACAGGGGTTCTCAAGTCCCTCTGCTTCTGGAGCATCTGGCTGTGACTTCTGCTTCCAACTGAGGTTTGCCCCCTAATGTGCTCTACAAAGTGGTAGCCAGAGAGTCCACAATGAGAACATTCCAGTAATCATACAATATCATGGCCTCTCTGCAGGGAGAGAGCATGCCTGTTATGGTTTGGATCTTAATATCTCCAAAGGCCCAGATGCTTGGTTGCCAGCCTGTGGTGCTCTTGCTATTTGGAGGTGGTGGAATCTTTAAGAGGCGGGGCCTCATGAGAGATAGTTAGATCATTGGGGCTGTGCCCTTTTGGAGACAGGTCTCCTCCTTCCTTCCCCTCTCCCACCCCCCATTTGCTTCTTGGCTGCTGTGAGGTGAGCAGCCTCCACCACCACACCATAACGTACTGTAGGTGCTGCCACAGACTCCAAATCAATAAGGCACAGCAACCATAGACTGAAACCTCTGCAACCATGAGCCAAAATAAACTTTGCTTCCTTGTAAGCTGATTTTTCTCAGGTATTTTGTCACTGAGACTGAAAGCTGACTTAAAACAACGTCTAATTAAAGGCAAGACAGACAAAACACTGCACAGCCTCCTAGCCAACAGAGCAGGAAGAGTAGTAATAAACAGATGCCTGTTTCTCTGCTTGAGTCAGTGACAGGGAGAATAAGTTCCTGTACTCACTCTTTTGGGGGTTGGGGGATAACAAGGGATTAAACTCTGGGGTACTTAACCATTGAGCCATATCCCCAGACCTTTTTATTTTTTTATTTTGAGACAGGCTCTCACTAAGTTGCTTAGGGCCTTGCTAAGTTGCTGAGGCTGGCTTTGAACTTTTGATCCTCCTACCTCAGCCTCCTTGGGATTACAGGTGTACGGTTGTATTCACTCTTTTAAACATCCATGAAGTATCTATTGATTATTTATAGCCTCCAAGAATTGCTGGGCCTCCTTACTTTTTAATGACATTAAAAAGGGTTGATTTTCTATTGGAATTGTTATGACAAAATACACCTGTAAAAAAAAAAAAATCACATGCCCAGGGGTGTGTCCATCATATCCCTAGAGCCAGCATCACACCTGGACTATAGTAACTCCAACCATTCTGCAGTGATTTATGTAGCTCAGTTAACAGCATTACAATTACTGATGGTTGCTAGTGTGGCCTGCTGGGAAACTGCAAGTAATTTCTTTCTTCTGGTTTAGTCCCTTAGCCATCAAACCAGGGCAGATTCTTCAGTGTGTCAAATGTCAGACAGCTAGCTGTCTCGAGTTATGACAGGAATGTTTTAGAATCTGGTTTCTCTTCATGAGGGCATTTCTCATTACTTGTCGATACACGGTCACTAGACCAGCCAAACAAACCTGTTCACTGCCTCTGAGCAAGGCTCTCACCCATTTCTGCTTTATCCTTTGGCACAAAGGGTATTTCCACATTGAATGCTTTTTTCTTTCTCTCTTCCAATTCACATCACTCTTATCTGTCTCCTTCAGGGTTACCACCATCCTAACCAGATTATCCCTGAAGTTTCTCTGTTCTGACACATATACCGGAGTCATGAGGAAAGGGTCTACTTACATCCACCAGCAGTCACATGGATGTAACTGTGTGTCCCCAAGAGAAATCACAAGCCTTAGGATGGGAGGAACTGTATTTTCTATTTCTTTTCTGTCACATCCCTGCCAAGATATTAATTAGGACAGCCTTCAGTTTTCAGCTAAGTATGTAATCCATGTACTAACTGGGTTTACTCTTTCACACAGGTGCAGGGAGAAGACCTCAGTTTTAATCCTGGCCCTGCATCCAGCCACCTGAGTGGTATTAGCTAGGGCACTTGGCCTCCTGCCCCTCAGCCTCTCAATTACAAAATGAGGAAATGGAGCCGGGCGCGGTGGCGCACGCCTGTAATCCCAGCACTTTGGGAGGCTGAGGCAGGAGGATCGCGAGTTCAAAGCCAGCCTCAGCAATGGCGAGGCACTTAGCAACTCAGTGAGACCCTGTCTCTAAATAAAATACAAAAAAGGGCTGGGGATGTGACCCAGAGGACGAGTGCCCCTGAGTTCAATCCCTGGTACCACTAAAAAAAAAAAAAAAAAAAAAAAAAAAAAGAGGAAATGGCTGATGACTTCTTTTTTTTTTAATATTTATTTATTTACTTTAGTTGTACACAATGCAATTGCATTCATGTTTACATGGTGCTGAGGATCGAACCCCGGGCCGTGCATGTGTGAGGCGAGCGCGCTCTGCTGCTGAGCCACAACCCCAGCCCCATGGCTGATGACTTCTTAAGGTTCCAAAGTACAATGCATAGACAGTGTTTCTGTCTCTATGCTGTTCCCTCCAGCCCGCCCTCTCCCTTCCCACTGTCACTGATGAACCCCTCCAAGACTCTCCCAATATCTTGAACAGTCTTGAGCCACATTAAGTATTAGGAGATGATCTGGCTGGCACCAATGACAGCACCAGGATGGCTTTCTGAGCAGATACCTGAAAGATCCCCTGCTATGTTTTATTGCCATCCCTGAAGGAGAGCAGTCTTGTTATTGGGATTGCAACTCCAAATGTGTTCCTTTCTCAGACATGAAAGAACACCAGGTTCCCTGCCAGAACCTCCTTCTTCCCCAAAAGGCTTGCTCCCCTGGGAGCCTTCTCAATGGCCTGTCTCAAGGGAGAGCTGTTTAGTGAGGCAGCCACCCGATCTGGTAGAAAGCCCCTCAGCAAAGTGCCTTCATGGGGGGTCTTAGGTACCTATTTGACAAGGCTCACTAGGTGTGACCTTGGGTCAATTGCTTAAGCTCCGTTTCTCACCTGGGGCTGTTAATGCAACACACATCAAAGGGCTCTTGTGAAAAATTTCAGCAATTAGAACTGGGCCATGATGTGGTGTATGGCTCAGTGGGAGGCCTAGCATGGACACAGCCTTGGGTTCCATCACCAGCACACACACACACACACACACACACACACACACAAAAAAAAAAAAAAAAAAAAAAAAAAAAAAAAAAACCTGGGCCAGTTACATAAAAAGAGCTCAGTAGGTGTTACCTCTTCTCATTAGCATTATTATTAGGCAGACTCTTAAATCAATTCTCAGTGGGGCTTCTTCCTCTGTGAGGATGAAAGTTCAGGCAGGGCAGAGAGGTGAGCTCACATAACAGCCAGCGGCTGCTGAGAAGCCCTGGGGCCATTTCTAGCCTGCTCCCAAACTAGAAATGGTGGTCCAGGAAGACAGGCTATTTTGGGTAACTGCAGCTACCACCTCTGGGTGTTTTGATGTGACTGTTGGGGACTGGCTCAGCAAGGGTTGTCCTGGAAACATTGATCTTTTTCTCTTCAGCACAGTGCCTGCAATTTTGGTGGGTAAGTGATAGAGTTTGAAGGTTTAGCTGTATAAAGAAAGCAAACCAAGCATTTGGGGCTTAACCTAGGACTGTAGTGTTAATTGACAGAATATTTTGCATGAGAAGTCATAAGCTAAACATTTGCCATCCAACATATCAGTGTATCTATATGGATATGTACATATAAAATGGTGTGTATATACTTTTTCTAAATATTTTTTATACCTTTATTTTATTTATTTTTATGTTGTGCTGAGGATCGAACCCAGCGCCTTGCACATGTTAGGCAAGCACTCTACTGCTGAGCCACAACCCCAACCTGGTATGTATATACTTACCAGGATATCTCTAACAAACAATTTATCAAACTTTGCCAATAAATTTGGAGTAGGTAAAGTTTAGAACTTTTTTTCTTTTCTTTTCCTTTTTTTTTTTTTTTTTTTTTTTTGGTACCGGTGATTGAACTCAAGGGCACTGAACCACTGAGCCACATCCCTAGCCCCCATTTTGTGTTTTATTTAAAGACAGGTTCTCACTGAGTTGCTTAGTGCCTTGCTAAGTTGCTGAGGCTGGCTTTGAACTTGCGATCCTCCTGTCTCAGCCACCCCAGGCGCTGGGATTACAGGCGTGCACCACCATGCCAGGCCTGGAAAATTTATTTAAGTAGTTTACAAATACGTAGATGTTAAGTTTTCCTGATTAGCCAAATTTCCAGTTTTCACTGTTAAATGTGACCCTGTGTTCATTGCCAGGGCAAAGGAGAAAATGAACTAAACTCAATCCCCGCTTTTTTCTTCAGTCTGAAGCCTTGTGGGGTTTATATTCGACTTCCATGCAGCAGCTCTGGCATTAAAAGCCTTTACCCAGTTGTCCCTGCTGCTGGCAGAAATTGACCTCCACTGGCTGTGATTGCCCTAGCAAAAGAATGTTATTCTTAACCATTGTTACTAAAGACCCCAATTCTCTGCAACTCCTTTGCTGAAGGAAGTCCCTGTTCTCTCTCCATCTCCAGCCTCAGCAAGTTGTTTCTCTTGCAACCAACAAAGAAGAGCATAAATCTAGTCTTGGAAGGAGTGTCCTGTGAACCAGTTTTTTTCCTGGGACAGTTATTTTTTTCCAACTAGGAAAGGGTTCTCTTGATAACCAAGTTTTCCATTTTATTCTCAAGTTTTCCCGCTCAACTGATATTTGAACTCAGAGTAACAATAAAAATAAGTTCACATAGAAGGCTAATTATGTTCCCTTCCCACATATCCTCCTTGCTACTTTTCTGTTTTTCTTCTTCTTCTTTCTTTTTTGAACACTGAAAAACAGAACAGAAGGAGGAGGAGGAGGAGGAGGCAACAGAGAATGAGAACAGATCAGGCTTTAGTGTTGACGTGGTTCCCTGAAGGATGTTCTCCTTGATCTAGTAACTGGTAATCTGCAGTCTACTTGTGGTCACCAGTATTTAGATTTAGTATTTAAACAAATTTATAAAATAAAAAATATTCATATGAACAAACAACACAGGAAACAAATTCATAGAAATTAGTCATTCGGAGTACATTTGCAAAACACTCTAAATTGGAAGTCCTTAAACATTTTCTTCACAGCTCCCCCCAACTCACCCAAAAAAGAATCTTGAAAAATTATGCACTCATTCACCTGTTTTGAGGATAACATTAAAATTTTTTCAACATAATTTTAAGTAGTTGCCAGGGATGTAATTTCCACTGGACTGCAAATGTTAATATTTGAAACTGAAACTGTGTACCACTTTTACATTAGTCTTGATGGAAACTAACTATCCAGATGATTTAATGCCCATTCTCATCCACTAAAATACATGTGAAAACTGTTGTTTAATATTTGGAAATGATACATCCTTTTTTTCTTTTTCTCCTTGAATTTATATCCATGTCACTGTCCACACAATTTTATCCTAATGAAATGTATTTTTATTAATCATCCTGTCAGACTTCTTTGCAACAAAAATAGGTTTACAAACTGTGCTTATGGCTGGAGATTGGAAGGAGGACTGGAGGTAGGTTGATGGTTTGAGGGACTGTAGCTCCCCTGAAAAATTACTCAACAGTTTGACTCCACATCATGTTCAATGTGATGAGCACAAACAGCATGGAATGTGGGATATAGATGTTTCTACCAGTTCATCCTCAGTAAACAAGCATCAGAATCTCATTGGGGGAAGAGAAGAAGGCAAGAAAAATGGAAAGTGCAAAACTCTGTGAGATTTAGGGAGCATAAAGCAACACTACTTTGACCCTAAAGTTTACAGAAAGGTTTGTCCCTACTTCTGTTAGACCATTTCTGCATAGGGCATCACAGACACATGAAACTGTGTCACTTCACCCCAGGAAGCAGCATGTAGAATCAGCATTTGCAGCACCTACTCTAGGGGTAGAATGTACCCCAGAACTAGCAGTGGGGGCAATGTCCATGGGCAGTCGCTCCAATGGCAGGCCTATCAGAATGCCACTGTTTGTCTCAGCATGGTGTTGGCAGGAACACCCCAACAACAGGCACAGTGGCCCTGGAGCAGCAATGCCTTCAGTGGTTCCTGGTGGCTTCAGCAAAAGTGGGCATCTCCAAGAGCTCACCCAGCATCAGTACCTTTGCTCACACAGAGGGCTTTGCTGCAACGTCCAAGGTGGCATCTCTAAAAGAAACCAAAGTGGAAGAGAAAACAAAGCCAACCCTGGAAAGCCTTATTTGCAAACACATGTGAAACACCAACTAGGCACACACACACACACACAAAAAAAAAAAAAAAAAAAAAAAGAGAGAGAGAAAGAAAGAAAGAAAAACTTGGTGTGGACTTTCAATAGTCCTAGAAATACTGCAATCCAAGAGGGAAACCAGAACCAAGAAATTAATTGCTTTCCTACACAGATCTGCCTCTATTTATCCATAAAATATAAAACTAAGAATTTTCCAGTATGGGAAATTGTCTGATTAAATTAAGGAGAAATAGTATTACTGTGGGTCAAACCAGGACAAGGGTAGAAGTGATAAAAGAAAGCAGAAGTTAGCATGGCGACGCCTATCTTCTGATTCTTACACAAGTGGAAAGGGGGAGAAAAGGCATTTGCTGATAATCAATCACTAGTTCCAAGCATAACCTTAATTGAAGGGCACTAAGTAGCTGATTTTAGTTGCATTTTCAGGGGGTTTAAAGTTAGATGAATGAGAAGTAATACAGATGTGTCAAATATTTTCCTGATGCCTGAAACAGAAGTCTCCTCTCCCCTCTGAGCAAAATTGGGTGGGGGAGGAGGCAGAAAGAGAATCTGTGGTCTAGAGAGGACATCATTCTATAAAATTGAGGCCCTACTTCTAGCAAATTGGCAAAATTAAAAATCAATAGGCAGTTGAGCCTGGCACAAAATGTGTTCTGAAAAGATCTTGCTGTATCCATTAACATGTTCCCTTTGGATTTTTTTCCCCCCAAGATGAGAAAATAACCCTGTACTGAAACAACACTGAGCTAGGAAAGCATTCTGGCTCCGGAAGACAAATCAGCATGTGCACATATTCTCAGAAGGCCCTAGACCCCATCCTACCCTGGCAGATAGCCCCGAAACCCCAGGTAGCTCTGGAAGATAGCTCCACTGAACTCTAGGCTCTACTGCACAGGTGGGTGATCAAGGCCATCAAATCTCAGTCTCTCTTCCTCTGAACTACAATACGTCTCCAGACTTCGGTCCATAGTCCACTACTTGGTTTAGTTCCATATTACTTGTCTACTTTTTCTGGCTTCTTTCACAAAATTATGAGCTCTTTTCTTCTTCCTTTATGTTCTCTGTGCTACCCAGGACACTGGCCAGGGCTTTAAAAATACTGTTAAATTGATTAGATGCACATGATTGAATTGCTGAGCATAACAAACCATAATCAGAGATAATTGAGGAGAGCCCTGAAAAATTTAACCTCTGCAGACCCTTCAAAAGTGAATGTCCTTTAGTACAATCTCAGCAGAACTCTGTGCGTTCTGGTGTTGCCTGGACCAGATCCCATCTTGCTGTAGGAAGATGGAAGATGTATTTATGAACTGGTAATTATATTTAGTGGGAAAAGGAGCAAAGAAAAAAAAAACCTAAAATTGCCAAACAATTTTAACATTGGTTAACTCACTCGTTTCTACACTACAACACTGAGAAGTACTTGTTTTACAGGTGAAGAAAGCAAAGTTTAATAAGCGAATGTCTGGGGCTGGGGTTGTGGCTCAGCGGCAGAGCGCTTGCCTAGCACGTATGCAGCCCATGTTCAATCCTCAGCACCACATAAAAATAAACCGCATTGTGTACAACTAAAGCAAATAAATAAATAAAAAGTGAATGTCCTTGGGCTGGGGCTGGGGCTCAGCAGTAGAGTGCTCACTTAGCACGTGCAAGGCCCTGGTTCAATCCTAAGCACCATATAAAAATAAATAAAATAAAGATTATAAAGTGAATGTCCTTTAGTACAATCTCAGCAGAACTCCATGCATTCTGGTGTTGCCTGGACCAGATTCCATCTTGCTGTGGGAAGATGGAAGATGTATTTATGAACTGGTAATTATATTTAGTGGGAAAAGGAGCAAAGGAAAAAAAACTAAAATTGCCAAACAATTTTAACATTAGTTAACTCACTCATTTCTATACTACAACACTGAGAAGTACTTGTTTTACAGGTGAAGAAAGCAAAGTTTATATAAAGCTGCGAGAAATTGAATCAGGAATCAAACTGGAACACAGATTCAACAGACGCTGAATCCTGGCTCTTTCCAGAACACTATGGATCCTTCTTTGGGAGGGAAATCAAGGTTAGGACAACTGTAGGTCTGTTGGTGCTTGCTGACCTCTGGCTCCTGATGCAGGTTCTCCTCCAACCTCCATGAACTCCCTACATTTCTTCCGTGTTGGGCAAGGGTTCAACACTGCATAGCTTCTCAGCCAAATCTAAAGCTAGCTATGTCCTTCCAAGCCTATTGCATCTATTTATAGGAAAGGAGCCAGATGAGAAAGGGGACTTCCTGAAGAGGAGAGAGGAAATGCAGGGATGTTGCATATGCAAATGAAGCATCTCCTGGACCCATTCAATGCATACATGGATACACAATTCATACATTGTGCAGCTTTATTAGGCATACTCAAAATTTTGCCTTGGAAATATTGAAAACTAATATAGCAAATGGATATGGTGGGTCTTCAAAAAGGACTCCCTTATATGTCATCTGAGACTTGACTGCTAAGAAATTAGCTCCACATCTTACATTTGATCCACACCTGTGACTCAAGACTATTCTGTTTTGTTTTTTCTCTAATAGCCTTCTTGAAAACCAAAAGTAACACTCCGACATCCTGCCATTTGAAATAACACAGTAATAATCATAGCAAACACTTATACACTACTTAAAATGAGTGACACATTATTTTTAATTCTATATTTACTATGTACCCTGAGAGCTGATTTATATTGCATCCCCATTTCACAGATTAGGAAGCTAAGGCATAGAGATTATCTTGCACAAAGTCACAAGATTAACAAATTATATCTAAAAAGAACTAATAACAACAACCACAACAATAATAATAAAGATTAACATGTGGTGGAACCAGAATTCAAGTCTAAGTGACTTACTCCATCCTGGGTTCTTATCAACTCTAGGAGAGCTAAAGGGTGGTGCTACAGAAAGAATGACAAGTGAATCATCTTAGCTACAACTAAACTATGGTGACAAACATTTTATTTTATTCTTGCCTTTGCTGAAGTTGTCAAGAAAGATAAAAAAGGAGAAAGTCAGAGTCTGGTGGCCTAAAGATGAAATAACATGGTTACAATCTCACATCAGCGTTGCAAACGCTAGAACTCAGAACAACTCCTACCTCCATAGTATTTGGTCAGTCCATGTATCTGCGGCAATGGATACTTTAATTATTAATTAAGCACCCAAGGAGGGCATTATGGTTTGGATATGCAGTGTTCCCCCAAAGACTAACGTGTTAAAGGTTTGTTCCCCAGTGCAGCGATATTCAAAGGTAGGGCTTTGAGAAAGTGATTGGATCATGACCGCACTATTGGATTAATTACTGGGAACTGTGGGAGGTGGGATCTGGTTGGAAGAAGTAGGTCATTGGGAGTGTGTCCTTGGGGTCTATTCCTTGGCCCCTACCCCTTCCTCTATCTCACTCTCTGTCTCTTTTTTTTTTTTTTTTTGTACTGGGGATTGAACTCAGGGGCACTAGACCATTGAGCCACATCCTGAGCTCTATTTTGTATTTTATTTTGAGACAGGATCTCACTGAGTTGCTTAGTGCCTCAATTTTGCTGAGGCTGGCTTTGAACTAGCAATCCTCCTGTCTCAGACTCCTGAACTGCTGGGATTACAGGTGGGGACCATGGTGCCTGGCTATCTCACTTCTCGGCTGTCAGGCACTGAGTAACTTTCTTCTGCTACACCGTTCTGCCATGATACTTCTGCCTAGAAGCCAGCTGACCATAGACTGAAACCTCTGAGATCATGAGCCACAATAAATCTTTCTTCTTCCTCTGAGTTGTTTTTCTCAGGTATTTGAAAAGCTGACTAACACAGGGGGATGGTGAAGTCAGCAACAGATAGGACCTCAGGCAAGAGGGGAAAGCTAGAGTCAATGATTTCATCTGCATCATTCACTGCCAGGGGCCAATGAGTTAAGTTTAGTAAAGAAAAAAGGAAACATATATATCCCTGCTATTTATCCTGTTCTGAAATGTGTCCCCCATAACTCCTCAGATAGCAAAATGTGGCCCTTTCAAGTTTCAAAGACTCTCACTGAAAGCTCTTTAGACCTTTGATGAAATATGGTGAGTTTAACACAAGCTGAATAAATCTAATAAAATATCAGGATTAAAACAGTGAAAGGGGGCTGGGATTGTGGCATAGCGGTAGAGCGCTCGCCTAGCACGTGCGAGGCCCGGGTTCGATCTCAGCGCCACGTACAGATAAACGCATTGTGTACAACTAAAGCAAATAAATATTAAAAAAAAAAAAAAAAAAAAAAAAAACAGTGAAAGGGCCATGTGCAGTGGTGCATGCCTGTAATCCCAGCAGCTCGGGAGGCTGAGGCAGGGGGATCAGGAGTTCAAAGCCAGCCTCAGCAAAAGCAAGGTGCTAAACAACTCAGTGAGACCCTGTCTCTAAAATATAAAATTGGGCTGGGGGTGTGGCTCAATGGTTGAGTGCCCCTAGTTCAATTCCCAGTTCTCAAAAAACAAACAAAAAATAGTAAAAGGTTGACCAGTAAATTGAAAAATTATGCTCTTTATATGTAATACAAAATGAATTGCACTCTGCAAGCATGTATAACACATTAGAATAAAAATAGTAAGCCGGGCATGGTGGCGCACGCCTGTAATCCCAGCACTTTGGGAGGCTGAGGCAGGAGGATCGTGAGTTCAAAGCCAGCCTCAGCAATGGTGAGGCACTTAGCAACTCAGTGAGACCCTGTCTCTAAATAAAATACTAAAAAGGTCTGGGGATGTGACCCAGTGGTCAAGTGCCCCTGAGTTCAATCCCCGTACCACAAAAAAAAAAAAAAAAAAAAAAAAAAATAGTAAAAGTTTGAAAAAAAAAACAAATGAATAATATATTAACATTTATTTAAAAGACAGAAAAAAGGAAGGAATAGCAATCCAAAATGGAGATGCCAATCACCTCAAGTGCCTGCAAAGAGGAACAACAAAGAAAATAGGGACTGTTTGCCTTCCCAGATCTCTAGAAAGCCTCAGGCTTTGGAATCACCAAGTAATATTGAAAGTTGTATGAGGTAAAACTGAAAATGTAGATGGAATAGTTTCCTCTTATCCATGGTTTCAATTTCTGTGACTTCAGTTACCTGTAGTAAACTGAAGTCCAAAAATGTTAAATGGAAAACTCTGGATATCATTCATAAATATAGAATAACTTATAATACAATCTTATAAGTATTCTATTTTATTATTAGTTATTGTTAATCTCTAGCAGTGACTAACTTGTAACTTAAACGTCACCACAGGTATGTACGTATAGGAAAAACACACAATAAATACAGGCTTTGGCACTCTCCTACTTTCAGGCAGCTGTGGAACATCTTGGAACATATACCCCAGGGATAAGGAGGGCTACTGTGTTGGATGAAAGTCTGCATATACAGTGAAGCTTCTCTGCTTTTCATCATAGAGTCACACAACCTACCTACCCCACCTCACTCTCCCACCCCCACATATAGGCAATAAGAAATTATCTTCAATCTGAGACTCTGGATATAACAGGGCATGTCGAATACCTACTGCAAAGGACCCAAACCACAAACGTCACTGGGAAGTTTCACAACCTAAGAAATAAAGAGGAAATTTTCTAGAAAGAAAAAAAAAGTTACAAAAAAATTGTCAAAGATCAAAACAGGAGCCAGGCAGTGGTGCATGCCTATAATCCCAGCACTTGGGAGGCTGAGGCAGGAGGATCAAAAGTTCAAAGCCAGCCTCAGCAATGGCGAGGCACTTAGCAACTCAGTGAAACCCTGTCTCTGATAAAATTCAAAAAAGGGCTGGGGGGCTGGGGTTGTGGCTCAGCCATAGAGCGCTGACCTAGCACTTGCGTGGCCCGGGTTCAATCCTCAGCACCACACAAAAATAAAAACTCATTGTGTACAACTAAAGGAAAATAAAACAAAAAAAAGGGGTGGGGGGGGGGGGGGGGCTGGGGATGTGGCCCAGTGGTCGGGTACCCCTGAGTTCAATCCCCGGTACAAAAAAAAAAAATCAAAACAGGGAGTTGTTTTGGAGGTTGGCGCATTGGAGACCCGCAGGCAGAGTGATCATGTTGCACAGACAAATTTACTATTTGGACAAATACAATGACAAGGAGTTGAGTACCAGCATGTCATGTTGCCCAAGGACATAGCCAAACTGGTCCCTAAAACCCATTTGATGTCTGAATCTGAATGGAGGAATATTGGCATTCAGCAGAGTCAAGGATGGGTTCATTACATGATCCATCAACCAGAACCCCACATTTTGCTGTTCCCGTGGCCACTATCCAAGAAGCCAAAGAAATGAAGTTGTCGAGCCACGTTCCAGCCTCGAGCTTTACACAGCTGTCCTTACTTTCTGATAACATGATTATGTTGCCTTCTTGTTTTCCACTCTATTTAAAGGATGTTTGAAAGTGTTAGTAAATGCTTTGCTTGTGGAATAGAGCCAATGCCGCCCTGCCAGATGAGTGCTCTGTGGACCACAGCCTTAGCTGGGTGTGATCCCAGAAGCCACAGTGTGCTCTGTATCCAGCAAACACACTTGGCAGATGGAGGGAGCACCTGAGAATCAGACCACGGCTGTTACAGGGATGGTGTGAACTTGCTGTTTTGTTTTTTTTCCTGCTGGGTGTTGTATGTGTGGTAACTTATGGATTTATGTTTCAATGTATTGGAAATTTTCCATTTTTTTTTTTTGAGAAATCTGTTCCATGTTAAAAGCCTTGATTAAAGAGGAAGTTTTTATAATCTAAAAAAAAGAAATCAGCCGGGCACGGTGGCGCACGCCTGTAATCCCAGCACCTGGGAGGCTGAGGCAGGAGGATCTCGAGTTCAAAGCCAGCCTCAGCCATGGTGAGGCACTTGGCAACTCAATGAGACCCTGTCTCTAATAAAATACAAAAAAGGGCTGGGGGTGGGGCCCAGTGGTCGAGTGCCCCTGAGAGTTGTTCAATCCCCAGTACCAAAAAAAAAAAAAAAAAAAAAAAAAGAAATCAAAATGGCACTAAGTTTTTTTCATAACAATAGAAAAAAATGACAGGTCAATGTATCATCTTTTAATATTTAGAAAAATCTGAGGGAACTTTTT
>CM046669.1:39223259-39256025 GCA_025594165.1 Tamias sibiricus
GTAAGAAGTGTGCAGCATCCAATTCCATCCAATTCAGAATATTTTTGTCCCTGATTGAAATGCGGGTTGGTGTATGTGGGCTATTAAAATAATTTTGTTCAGTTAATTTTTTTTTTTTTTTTTGTACCAGGGATTGAACTCAGGGGCACTCGACCACTGGGCCACATCCCCACCCTTTTTTTGTATTTTATTAGAGACAGGGTCTCAGTGAGTTGCTAAGTGCCTCGCCATTGCTGAGGCTGGCTTTGAACTTGCGATCCTCCTGCCTCAGCCTCCCAAGTGCTGGGATTACAGGCTTGCGCCACCACGCCTGGCATGTTCATTTACTTTTTTTTTTTTTTTTTTTAACTTGTCCGCATGTTGTTTAGGGTGCCCTTACTTCAGCAAAGGAGAAGGAGTAGGAGAGCCTTAGAAGTTTTTAGGGGAAAAAAAAAAAAAAAACCTATACCATACAATGTACTATATCACACTATTTTACATGAACGACACAAGTATTCTGAATAAAAAAAAACTGAACATTGTTAAAAACAAGGTGTTATGTAATAAATTTATTTTTCATTAAAAAAAGGGCTGGGGTTGTGGCTCAGCGGCAGAGCGTTCGCCTAGCACATGCGCTGCCGGGTTCGATCCTCAGCACCATATACAAATAAACACATTGTGTACAACTAAAGCAAATAAATAAATATTTTTTTAAAAAAAAAAGAAAGAAAGAAAATCACTCATCCTAACAAGAACCAGGAAGAACTCAAACTAATCCATGAAAGATAATATGGATGGACAAGATGATGGAGATGTTAGAATTATCTGACAAAGACTTTAAGCAGCCATCATAAAAAGAAAAATGATTCGGTGAGCAATTACAAACATGTGCAAGACAAGAAAATAAAACAAAATTATGAAAAATAGAAAATGACCGGCGCTAGGTGGCGCACTCGCTTAATCCCAGCACTTTGGGAGGCTGAGGCAGGAGGATCGCGAGTTCTTTTTTTTTTTTTTTTTGTACCAGGGATTGAACTCAGGGGCACTCGACCACTGGGCCACATCCCCACCCTTTTTTTGTATTTTATTAGAGACAGGGTCTCAGTGAGTTGCTAAGTGCCTCGCCATTGCTGAGGCTGGCTTTGAACTCGCAATCCTCCTGCCTCAGCCTCCCAAGTGCTGGGATTACAGGCTTGCGCCACCACGCCTGGCATGTTCATTTACTTTTTTTTTTTTTTTTTTTTAACTTGTCCGCATGTTGTTTAGGGTGCCCTTACTTCAGCAAAGGAGAAGGAGTAGGAGAGCCTTAGAAGTTTTTAGGGGAAAAAAAAAAAAAAACCTATACCATACAATGTACTATATCACACTATTTTACATGAACGACACAAGTATTCTGAATAAAAAAAAACTGAACATTGTTAAAAACAAGGTGTTATGTAATAAATTTATTTTTCATTAAAAAAAAGGGCTGGGGTTGTGGCTCAGCGGTAGAGCGTTCGCCTAGCACATGCGCTGCCCGGGTTCGATCCTCAGCACCATATACAAATAAACACATTGTGTACAACTAAAAAGCAAATAAATAAATATTTTTTTAAAAAAAAAAGAAAGAAAGAAAATCACTCATCCTAACAAGAACCAGGAAGAACTCAAACTAATCCATGAAAGATAATATGGATGGACAAGATGATGGAGATGTTAGAATTATCTGACAAAGACTTTAAGCAGCCATCATAAAAAGAAAAATGATTCGGTGAGCAATTACAAACATGTGCAAGACAAGAAAATAAAACAAAAATTAGAAATATTGAAAACGAGCCGGGCGCGGTGGCGCACGCCTGTAATCCCAGCACTTTGGGAGGCTGAGGCAGGAGGATCGCGAGTTCAAAGCCAGCCTCAGCAATGGCGAGGCACTTAGCAACTCAGTGAGACCCTGTCTCTAATAAAATACTAAAAAGGGCTGGGGATGTGACCCAGTGGTCGAGTGCCCCTGAGTTCAATCCCCAGTACCACAAAAAAAAAAAAAAAAAAAAAAAAAAAAAAAAATTAAAAAGAAATATTGAAAACGTGGAAGAAGAAAGTCCAATATTACAACAGATAAATTGTGTAACTAGAATATCTAATGGAAACAACTGGCAAACTGTTAGTAATCAAGGAGTTCAGAGAGGAAGCCAGTTATAAAATAAATATTCAAAAATGTCATCATTATTTTAGACTAAAAAAGGACATAGTTTAAATTTATAACAGTAGGGGATTAATTAAATAAAATGTGGTTACAGAATGCAGTATCCATCATGGCTGTATGACATGGTATCAGGGAAGGCCACTAGTTTCAAGATTTTCACAAGCAATCAGCTGCAAATTGAAGAGGAACTGAGTACAAAGGCTAGAAGTCATGGAGAAAAACAAGAGATAGAAGAAACATGTGGTTGCACAATTTGAGAACAAGCATGAGCTTGAGTTTTTTTTGTGTGTTGCCTGGACTTGAACCCAGTGCCTGGGTGCTAAGCAAGTGCTCTACCCCTGAGCTAATCCCCAGCCCCTCTAACATGTTGTTTTTTTCTTTTCTTTTTCTTTTTGATTCCGGCGATTGAACTCAGGGGCACTAGACCACTGAGCCACATCCCCAGACCTATTTTGTATTTTATTTGGAGACAGGGTCTCACTGAGTGGCTTAGTGCCTTGCTTTTGCTGAGGCTGGCTTTGAACTTGCGATCCTCCTGCCTCAGCCTCCCGGGCTACTGGGATTTCAGGCGTGCGTCACCAGAACCGGCTAACATGTTTTTCTTTTTTCAACATGTACTATAGGAAGGAGACTGAATCTTGAAGAGGGTGGTGGATGTGAATGTTCCGGGGGAAAGAGGGCAAAACTCATGAGTTACATCAACATGGACATGCTTTTTGATGGAAGGCTTATGATGTATATGTTCCTAGCACGAGGTAACTGCTCCTTTGATTTTCACCAGCATTTTCTTTAACCAGAAGACAAAGGCATTGTGCAAGGAGCCCACCCATGGCCAGTAGAGCTCAGCCACACTGAAACCAGATGAGCATGCTCCTGCTCACTAACTTTGCAGCACATCCGGGGTGGATTTGTGCTTCACCCAAAT
This sequence comes from Tamias sibiricus, assembly GCA_025594165.1. NCBI lineage: Eukaryota > Metazoa > Chordata > Mammalia > Rodentia > Sciuridae > Tamias > Tamias sibiricus. The sequence goes on from CM046669.1 coordinate 39,226,346, forward strand.
TACAACTTGCTACATGTCAGAGACCTCCTGTTTGCTCAGGGGAGTCCACACTGTGAAATCTAATTTGTGCATTTCAGATTGGGTTTTCTGCTGGGTGTGATGGTGCAGGCCTGAAGTCCCAGCTACTCAGGAGGCTGAGGCAGGAGGATTACTTAAGCCCAGGAGTTCAGAAGCAGTCTGTGCAATGCAGAGAGACCATCTTAAAATAAAATGAGGCTATTTAATTACCCAAAAGGGGATCTTAGAACCCTGATGTAAAATCTGATTTAGAATTCAAATTACATTTTTGCAAATGTAGACTCATTGGTCTAAGTATTGAATTGATAGAAAAGATAAATTAACACCTAAATTTGATCACATGTTTAGAACTTTGTGCTTCTCAACCAAGGCAGCACATTCCAAACTTCTGAGATTTTAAAAAGCTCCTGATGCTCAGGTTACCAGTCTCGGAGGGGTGGGGAGAGTTCAGGCATCAAAGTGTAAAGATCTCTTCAGGTGATCCCTTCTGTCAGGGCTGGAAACCATTTGCTGGAGAGGTAAGTTATAGAGACACCAGGGGAACTTGACACTTCTAAAAGTGTGAAAGACTGTACTTGCATGCTTCTATTCTTGAACAGAAGGCATTTTAGGAGTTCTTATTTAGTCCAGAAATGTGAGCTGTTCTGTTAGGACTTCATTAAGGCACACGTGGTCGATGTCACCCTAAGATGACCTTAGCCATCTGGCAGTGCAGCAGAAAGGTATTCTGGTTTTGTATAAAATGAAACAAATGGGGGGGGGGGGGCAGTGAGTCCATGATAAAAACTCATTCTAATAGCTTTGATTTTCTTGAGTGATACAGGAGGGAATTCATCCTCTCCAAAGGGATTTCTTTCTTTCTTTTTTTTTTTTTTTTTAACGTTAACTTTTCTTCTTTATTACACTAAAATCCATTGATCTACCTTGCACTTCGGATTCTTTTATCATGTATTATTTTGCTACGTCATGCATTAGCCATTTGGGAAGTACCAGCTGAGTCGACATATTTCATTATACCATAAAATCATGATCATTAATATTGTTGATCTTAAGTATCAGGAAACTGAAATTCACAATGGTAGGGGCTGGGGTTGTGGCTCAGCGGTAGAGCACTCGCCTAGCACGTGCACAAACCAGGTTCGATCCTCAGCAGCATGTAAATAAACACATTGTGTACAACTAAAGCAAATAAATATCTTAAAAAAAAATTCACAATGGTAGATACAAGTTTCCTGAAACTACATTCTTCAACATTTTTTTTTTGCAGTGCTGAGGATCAAACCCAAGGCCTCAAGCATGCCAAGCAAGTGCTCTACCATGAAGCTATACCCCAGCCTCAGAAAACTAATTTTATATTGTTAATCAATAGTGGCATTTGTTTTCCTTAAAGTGACAAGCTCAATTGGTTGATTTTGGGGGGGGGCAAAATGTCTGTCAAGGTCTGTCAGCCCTTTTATGCAAACTTCAGCTCCCAGCTGAGGCAACTGTTCAGGAACTTTTGCTTGAACAAGTTCAGAACTTCAGTACACAACCCAGAATATTCACTGCACAGATAAGAAAGTATGCACTCAAGAGCTGGAATTTAATAAAATTAATTTTTACTGCTTCTTTAGGGACATTCTGAATGTCCCTAACTGGCCACAGTTTTTTCTGACATGCAGTTTTTATACCCTCCACTGTTTTTGCATTATCTGTGCAAAGGTTCACAATATAAATCACAGCTTACAGTTGGGAATGTCAGTTCGCTGTAAAATTCTAACCCCAAATCAGAACCACGCGTTATCTAATTGTGGTCTTTCTACATTCTCCTTTGGGAATGTTTCATGAACTGGTCCTCCACTTTTGCAGCAGGAATGTCACAGAAGTCATGATGAGCTCTTTTCATTGCATTCTGTGAGGTGAATGGTGGTTCTGATTTGTCACATTGCTGATGATGTTTGTCACCTGGTTCAGCATCATTGCCTTAAAGTTACTCATTCTCTCCTTTATAAATTAACATGTCACGACGAGGTAGTTGAGACTGTTTAAGGACTTCATTCCTCAGTGACCATGGAGATTGGGGATAACATGATGCTGGCTGGTTCTTCACTTCAAACCCACAGACCCAAGTCCAACATTCTAAAAAAAGAAGAAAGCACTCTCAGTTCAGTGTCTGTCCATGATTTTGTTGTAATTTTCAGTTCTTCAAGTCTGATGAAAACAAAGAGTCCAACGGGTGGTTATGGTGGACAACACTCAGATGTCAACGTTAACTCAAGCTGAGCCTCATGAGGCTCTAAGTCCTGAACACAGCCTCCACTGTCCCAGCACACAGCAGGAAGCTTCATGAGGCAGTCTCTGCCTGGACTCATCCAAATAAGGCTCAAATGTCTCTCCAGGTTCTCCTGATACTTGCCCAACTGGTCTTCACATTTCCACACATCTTCCAATGACAGATACCAGAGATCATTCCTTGCCATTCCTTCCACTTTAATGCCATAGGGATTTTTATCTTGAGAAATGCTTTTACTGGAAACAGGTGATTTAATTTCAACTGTAGTCTCCAAATCTGGACACGACTGTGGGGAACCGCCTTCTCCACCAGCCAGGGCTCTTCCCCTTTCTCCAACTGCAGGATCACCTCTGGTTTAGGAAGCTGGTGCCCCAAGGACGCCAGGTTTTCGTAGTTCTCCAACATCACATCTTTGTACATGACCTGCTGAGCTGCGTCTAGCCACAAGCACGTCCTTGAAGGTCACCTGTGTTTGGGACCAGGCAGGCAGCAATGCGGCCTCCATGCCCTCCTTGTTCTTGGCAACACTTTCCCGAGCAGCAGGAGAGTACTATTTACTACCGCCAGGCTGTTCACTCCTTAGAATAGGGCCACCTCCCTTCTCCCTGAAGGCGTTCTTCATCATTCCTCGTAATGGGGTCTCATGGTTGTAAATTCTTGCAGCAATTGTCCTGAGTCTTTACTGTACCCCTTTGCCCTGTTTGGGATAGAAAGTTCCACGGAAACGCCCTTTGTCTGCTCTGCTCTTGATCCCCACTCAGCAATGAGATGGGCATGGACTTCCCAGACGTCTGTCAACCTGCTGTAAGGAAGGCTCCGCTCATGGAACAAAGTCCCAGAAGAAAGCTGTTCCAAACCTTCTACCTGCCGATGTCCAGGGATACTTCTGTCCTGTTCTGGCTGCAGTAGCATAATGAATCTTGGCCTTCAGGGAGCAGTCCCCCTTTCCTGGGTCACAGCAGAGAGCTGGAGCCCATCTTCTTCTCTGGTCACTTCCAGTTAATCTATTTAATTAAAAAAAAAAAACAAAAACAAACATTCTGAAGACGCTGGAGACGCTGATTTTCTTTTTTTTTCCAGGCCACACACAAACTGTTTGATCTTGACTGAAAATACTGATGCCGTTCTGGGCAATTTCGACGCAAATCTGCTTCACGTCCACGAGGAGCGAAGCTCTGAAACGTTTTTGCATCAGACCACAAAAGAGCAACCCGTCCTCTGCCTCCTGCCACCGCACTGGTGAAGGCTGCCCCGCCTGGTCCGCGACCAGCGCCCGCGGCCCGGGGTGCCCGAGCCGCGCCGGGAGGGGCCGCCGCGCTCGCCCCGCGTCAGGCTCACCGTGCTGCGTCCTGGCGCCGCGTTCGTCCCGCGGGCGCCTCCGCCGCTCTGCCCCGGCCCGCGCCGGGGCGCTCTGTGCGCGGGGAGCGAGGCCCGCCAGGAGGCGACAGCGACGGACAGGCCCTGCGAGCGGGCGCGGGCAGCTAGCCCAGGGCCACGCCGGCCGTCTGCGCCCGCAGGGGCGGCGTCCATCACGGCGCCAGCCCGCCCCGCGGGGCCTCTTCCCGGCTCCTTGGCCTGCCGTGGGGGCGCCACTCTCCAAAGGGATTTCTTTCCTTCTCTCTTATTTCCACAGGAAATATCTCTAAAGCTAAGAATTGAATTGCAACTTTTGTGTTACATAAGTAAACTCCAACACTTAAAGACCTTAATAAAAACATAATGATTAATTTATTTTCGTGGAGAATTATAAGTTCAATCAGTGGATATTTGAAGTGAATATTGAAGCACCATTAAAACTGAAACAACTTAAACACATATGTCGGACTTGGCTGTTGCAGGACCAAATTGGGACCATTAGTTAGGGAGAATGGCCTCCATAATATGCTGTTACTGTCATGAACTTGGAGTGGTATTTTGAAGTAACCCTACAGAAGCTGGTTCTCCCTAAAAATCTGCGTCTGAGCCGGGCGCGGTGGCGCACGCCTGTAATCCCAGCACTTTGGGAGGCTGAGACAGGAGGATCGCGAGTTCAAAGCCAGCCTCAGCAATGGCGAGGCACTTAGCAACTCAGTGAGACCCTGTCTCTAAATAAAAAATACAAAAAAGGGCTGGGGATGTGGCCCAGTGGTCGAGTGCCCCTGAGTTCAATCCCCGGTACCACCAAAAAGAAAAAAAGAAAAAAATCTGTGTCTGCAGTTTTGTCAGCTGCCAGGAGACAAACAACCCTGCCTAAACAACGTGCTAGGGTAGCCTATGCAACGTAGCATGTCCAGCTGTAGTTAATACATCTCAGGGTATTTTGCAAACATTCTCTTTCAGTATGAATAGAATTCTTGATTATAACAATGGATTAAAATAACTATCATCATAACTTATCCTCACCCACATTAGGATGGCTTCTAGCAAGGAAGAGGAAGAAGGACAAGGAAGAGGAGGAAAAGGAGAAGGAGGAGGAGGAGAGAAAATAACAAGCATTGGCAAGGATGTAGAGAAATTGGAACCCTTGTGCACTATTGGTAGAAATGTAAATTGGTGCAGCTGCCAGGAAAAACAGTATAGTGGTCCCTCGAAAAATTAAAATAGAATTATCATGTGATCTAGCAATACCAATCCTGGAGAGATACCCAAAAGAATTGAAAACAAGGACTTGAACAGACATTTGAACACCCATGTTCAGAGCAGCACTATTTGCAGTAGTCAATAGGTGGAAGTATCCATCAATGGGTTAATGGCTAAAAAAAATATGTATTTTTTTGAGACACACAAACACACACTCAGAGGAATACTAATCTTTAAAAAGAGGGAATTCTGACATGCTAGAATATAGATGAACTTTGAAAACCTTACATTAAGTGAAATAAGTCGTTCACAAAAGGACAAATGCCATATGATTTCACTTATGAGGTTATCAGAGTAATACAATTCACAGAGACAAAACATAGAATGATTATGGCAAGGGAATGGAGGGTTATAGGTAGCACTTGTGGCAAGTCATTGTTTCATGGGTACAAAGTTTCAATTTTGCAAGGTGAAAAGTTATGGAGATGGATGAATGGTGGTAATTGTTGCATGACAATGTGAATATAGAGAATGCCACTGAATCATTTACTTAAAATGGTAAAAAACGTGGTATATGTATTTTACCACAATAAAAAAATTATAAATTATAGTTGTAAAGGAAAATTACTTCATTAGGTCCAAGTCGATTCCCTTTTCCTATTAACTTCCAACAATTATTGTTACTTACAGAAATCATTTATTTTTAGATTCAGTCTTATACCAGTAGTGTTTTAGAAAGATGACTTGGGGGGGGCTGGGGTTGTGGCTCAGCGGCAGAGCGCTCGCCTCGCATGTGCACGGCCCGGGTTCGATCCTCAGCACCACGTAAACATAAATGCATTGCATTGTGTACAACTAAAGTAAACAAATATTTTTAAAAAATTTAATTTATGTTTAAAAAAAGAAAAGAAAATGCCAGTTATGAGATATATAATCTTTTTTTTTTTTTTTTTTTTTTTTTTTTGGTACTGGGGATTGAACTCAAGGGCACTCAACCACTGGGCCACATCCCCAGCCCCCTTTTTTTTTTTGTATTTTATTAGAGACAGGGTCTCACTGAGTTGCTAAGTGCCTCGCCATTGCTGAGGCTGGCTTTGAACTCGTGATCCTCCCGCCTCAGCCTCCCAAGTGCTGGGATTACAGGTGTGTGCCACCGCACCCGGATGAGATATATAATCTTTTTTTTTTTAATATTTATTTATTTACTTTAGTTGTACACAATGCAATTGCATTTATGTTTACGTGGTGCTGAGGATCGAACCTGGGCCACGCACGTGCAAGGCGAGCGCTCTGCTGCTGAGCCACAACCCCAGCCCGAGATATATAATCTTTGAGGTAGGAAAATGACTTCTCTAAATGGCACCAAAGATAAAAACTTGTAGTGCTGATCATTGATAGCTTTGTTCACATATATTTTTATACATTCAATCTTTTGCAAAAAATAAATAAATAAAAGGGCAAATGATATAGTGAGAAAAAGTTTGAGGAAAAAATAATAAAAATTGCTATTATTTGTATGTAAAGAGTTCTTGCAAATCAACAAGATAGTGTCAAATCAAGAAATTCATAGAGAAGAGCCTCACCAATAGTTCCACATTAGTCATCTTGGATCCTCAAATATCAAGACACCAGAGGTGCAGGCCAAATCACAGTGATTAGGGGGAATAGAATATTTTATTTTGGTAAAAGCAGACCAGCAAAGACAGAGCCATATGGAAACTGCAAATTTTCATGTTAGGCCAAGTCATCTTTTTTTTTTTTAATATTTATTTATTTACTTTAGTTGTACACAATTCAATGCATTTATGTTTACGTGGTGCTGAGGATCGAACCCGGGCCGCGCACATGCGAGGTGAGCGCTCTGCCGCTGAGCCACAACCCCAGCCCATAACTGGCATTTTCTCCCCTGTGTTTTTACAGGTTCTTATATCTTAATCTTTCATTTGACTAGAATTAATTTTTATGAATTCTAACTTCATTTTCTCCAAATATTTAGATACATAAAACAAACTTTATCGAGTCAACGATATTCTGTTGCTTTTTTTCCCCTAATCATAATGTTATATATTTTGGTTTTCTTCTTCTCTTTTTTACTTGATTAATAATTCCCAGTGATAGGAGATGACTTTCTCTTGCTTCCATCTTAGAATTCTTGTTGTTGTGTGGTGGTGGTGGTGGGAATTGCCTAACACTGTGCTAGGCAAGTGTTCTACCTCTAGCTACTCCCCTCGCCCTCTTTTTGTCTTATTTTGAGACAGGGTCTTGCTAAGTTGCTCAGGTTGGCCTCCAATTTGTAATTCTCCTACCTTGGCCTACTGAATTGTTGGAATTACAGGCTTGTGACACCACAACAACTTTTAAGTAAAATTTTTAAGGAAGCATTTATCTGTTAAATGTACATTTTTGGTTTCAGACAGATTCGTTCAACTTAAAAATATACTTCTGATCTTAATTTACTAGACTTTTGATTTAATTCTTTTAATTGCTGCTATTTTGTTGTTCATCAAGAAATGATGTTGAATTTGTGTAGTTAACTGGATTTTGGAAATAATCAATTCTCAAAATTGTGTACCAATGCCAATGTTTTGTGTTCTCTTTACTTAAACTTTTATATTTATTAGTAACTTCTTCATACCTCCCTACAGTTTTTTAGGGGTGTTTTATTGCACCTAGAATTCAATATTTAATTCACCTTTTTTAAAAAAATCATTATTTAATAACAATTTAAGGCTCTATCTACTTATTTTGGTACAGTTTAGCTCTCATTCCATAAATTTAAGGGGTGGGATATTCATTGTTGATGATTCTATGAATAATTTATAGTTACAAGAAAAAAATTTTTCTTTTGCTTCAGAATTATTTGGAAAAAGTTTTCTTAAAATGATAAGTAATGTTTAAAAAGATTCTTTTTAAATGAATCTCTTGTGGTCAAATATTACTGTGGTTTTTTTTTAATTTCTTGAAATTTTTTTTGTAGCCTAAAATTCACCTTGTAGAAAAAGTTCATGCATTTGAGATGAACATAGAATCATTAGGATATAAATTTTTCTATATTTGCTAAAGTAAGTTCATTGGATGTTATCAGTTTTTTCTATATTATTATGTATTTTTTATCTGGTAGATTTGATGAGACTGAAAATATATACAATTTTGCCTTAAGTATTATTGTTAAGATCTTGGTTTGCTTTATATTTGTGCTATAAAGTTTTATAATCTTATATCTTAAACTTCGATACTAACTTCATTAATATAAATTATTCTATACAGTTGTTACTTTTGCACTAATTTGCATGATATTTATATCATTTTTTCTGCTCCCTTTTTGTTTGTATTTATTCATGTTAGTTGTTTCCATATTTTTGGTCTTTTTTTTGGTCTTATTTTACTTCAGCAGTGTTTGTTCTGCATAACAAATAGCTAGATTTTCTATTTAACCCCAATATGAGAGTCTCTTTTAACTGGGCTTCTTAAATCCCCACACACTTGGTGTAATTATTGAAATATTTATTACATTTTTATCTTATTTTATGTTATTAATTAAAAGACTATAACTGGGGCTGGGGTCGTGGCTCAGTGGTAGAGTGCTTGCCTTGCATGTGTGAGGCACTGGATTCGATCCTCAGCACCACATACAAATAAATTAATAAAGGTATGTGTCCCTCTATAACTGAAAAATGTTTTTATAAAATATTATAAGTGACAAATAAGGAATAATATATGTTTATGGTGCACAATAGGACGACTGTAGGATGTTCAGATCAAGCTGATCTACACATCCACTTCCTCACACACCATTCATTTCCCCATAATAAGAACTCTCCAAATCCACTCTCCCAGCCACCTTTGAGTGTACAGAATATTGTTATCAATTAAAGTCACCATGCTGGCCGGGCGCAGTGGTGCACGCCTGTAATCCCAGCACTTTGGGAGGCTGAGGCAGGAGAATCGCAAGTTCAAAGCCAGCCTCAGCAATGGCGAGGCACTTAGCAACTCAGTGAGACCCTGTCTCTAATAAAAACACAAAAAAAGGGCTGGGGATGTGGCCCAGTGGTCGAGTGCCCCTGAGTTCAATCCCCAGTACCACAAAAAAAAAAAAAGAAAAAAAGTCACCATGCTGTATATCGCTGTGTTGAACTTACTTCTTTTTTTAAAAATATTTATTTATTTGCTTTAGTTGTACACAATGTGTTTATTTTTACATGGTGCTGAGGATCGAACCCAGGCCACACATGTGCTAGGCGAGTGCTCTACTGCTGAGCCACAATCCCAGCCCCTGTTGAACTTCTAACTGAAATTTTATATCCTTTGACTAACATCTCCCCGGTTCCTATCCCACCCCACAATCCCCTCATCAGATCCTGGGAACCACCAATTCTACTCTCCGCTTCTATGAGTTTGTTGTTGTTATTTTATTTTTTAAGATTCCACATATAAGTGAAGTGAAGTGGTATCTGTCTTTCTGTGCCTGGCTTATTTCACTTGACATGATAGTCTGTGGTTCCATCGATGTTGCTATAAATTACAGGATTTTATCCTTTTAACGGCAGGATATTGTTCCATTTTGTATATATATTATGTTTTCTTCATCAGTTCATTTATTGGTGGACACATAGGTTGATTTCATATCTTTGCTATTGTGAACAAGGCTACTATGAATAAGAGAGGGCAGATATCTCTTCGACATATCTATATTTTTCCCCTTGAATATATTCCCAATAGTGGGGTTGTTAGATCATATGATAGTTTCATTTTAAAATTTTTGAGGAAGCTCCCCATTGTTTTCCATAGTGGCTATACTACTTTACATTCCCACCAACAGTGTACAGGTTTCCCTTTTCTCCCCATCCTTGCTAAACACTTGTGTTTCATCTTTTTTTTTTCCTTTTTTTGGGTACCAGGGATTGAACTCAGGGGCACTGGACCACTGGGCCACATCCGCAGCCCTTTTTTTTTTTTTCTTTTTTTTCCTGTATTTTATTAGTGACAGGGTCTCAATGAGTTGCTAAGTGTCTCGCCATTGCTGAGGCTGGCTTTGAACTTTTGATCCTCCTGCCTCAGCCTCCCAAGTGCTGGGATTACAGGTGTGTGCCACTACGCCCAGCTCATGTTTCATCTTTTTGATGACAGCCATTCTAACAGGTATGAAATAATATCTCACTGTGTGTTTAATTTACATTCCCCTCATGATTAGTGATTTGAAAAAAAAAATTAGGTGCAGATGGACACAATACCTTTATTTTATTTATTTATTTATTTATTTTTAAATATTTATTTATTTACTTTAGTTGTACACAATGCAATGCATTTATGTTTACGTGGTGCTGAGGATCGAACCCGGGTTGCGCATGTGCAAGGCAAGCTCTCTGCCGCTGAGCCACAACCCCAGCCCCTATTTATTTATTTTTATGTGGTGCTGAGAATTGAACCCAGTGGCTCACACATGTGAGGCAAGCACTCTACCACTGAGGTACAACCCCAGCCCCAATGATTTAGGAATTTTGAACAATTTTTTATATCCCTATTGGCCATTTAAATGTCTTCTTTTAAGAAATGTCTATTTATATCCTATGCCCACTTTTAAAGAGAGTTATTTATTTTCTTTCTTTTTTTCAGGGAGGGTACCAGGGATTGAACTCAGGGACACTAAATCACTGAGGTACATGCAGAGAACTTTTTGGAATTTTATTTAGAGACAAGGGCTCACTGAGTTACTTGGCGCCTTTCTTTTGCTGAGGCTGACTTTGAACCCACAATCCTCCTGCCTCAGCTGGGATTACAGGCATGCATCACCACACCAATTAAATTTTTTCTTCTTGTTCTCGTTCTTCACCTCAATCTCCTGAATCTCAACATCTTCCTATATTTTTACATTGGTAGGACAGTATGTGTACAATCCTTAGTAAAGTTCTCCAGTTAGAATAAGTTCCCATTAAATTTAGCCACTTTCATTATCACTATTACTTTTTATAAAGCAGGTGTAGCAATCCAGACACTGATTGGCCAGAACATAGGTCTCAGGAAAACTGGGGCTAAGGCACTTGCAGGTATAGACTCCATCCGTGACGTTCCAAAGACAGAGAGAGGGTGAAGACTGGAGCAGTCCCAGAACCCTTCTCCAGAGAAACAGAACCAGTGGGATGTAATCTGTCTCTAGACAGATTTATCCTAAGGTATCTGTACATGCAATCATGGAAACTAAGTTTCAAGGTCTATAGTCAGCAAACTAAAGAAACAGGAGAGCCAAGAGTGTAGCTCCAGTCCCAAAGCCAGAAGCCTTGAGACCCAGGAAAAGATGATGTATCAGTTCAAGTCTGAAGGCAGGACAAAACTGGTGCCCCCAGCTCAAATACAGCCAGGCAGGAGGAGTTGCCTCTTACCCTGCCTCTTTGTTTTATTCAGGCTTTTCCTGGATTGGACCCACCCACAGTGGGGAGGGTAATCTGCTTTCCCCACTCTATCAATTCAGATGTTCATCTCATCCAGGAACACCCTCACAGACACCCACAATAATGTCTGACCATGTCTGTGTACCTCCTGGGCCAGTCACATGGCTACTTAAAATCAACTGTCACAGGTACCTAGTGAGTATATTAATTGTGCACACACTCCACAGTTTCAAAGTCCAAGGAGTAATATAAGAACCTCAATAGCTGAAAACACCCCTAAACTGGCCACCAGACATTTTAATCTGTTCTCAAACAGATTCAGGAAGGGAACTCAATCTTCCCTGAAGTATGCAGAGTAGAGCCATGGCAGTCCACTCTATCTATTATCAAAAAGCATGACCACATCTCAAGAATGAGCAAGAGGGGCTGGGGATATAGTTAGTAGTAGAGCATTTGCCCAGCACACATGAGGCCCTGGATTCAATTTTTAGCAAAACACACACACACACACACACACACACACACACACACACACACATACACACAGTCTAGAGGAAAAGAATGATCTCCTCCAAGTTCTGAAGAATTTCAGGAATCTTCAACAGAATGCAGGAAGATGTTATCTCAACGAATTAGAGCAGAAAGCAGAAAGACAAAAGAAAAAAGATAAAAAGAACACAGAGTGAAATTATTAAAAAAAAAAAAGAATGATTTGAAAAATCAAAATGGTTAAAATTCTAACATAAAAAGTAAAACTAAGCCAGGTGTGGTGGCACATACCTACAATCCCAGTGACTGGGGAGGCTGAGGCAGGAGGATCAAAAGTTCAAAGCAAGCCTCAGCAATTTAGTGAGGCCCTCAGCAACTTAGTGAGACCCTGTCTCTAAATAAAAAATAAAAAGGGCTGGGGATGTGGCTCAGTAGTTAAGTGCTCCTGGATTGAATCCCTAGTACCAATAAATAAATCAGCAAATAAACAAAAACAAATAAAGTGAAAATATAATTGTTTTTCATGCAAGGAATAAGAAAATGTACTGTCCAGTGTTTCTGCCCTAGGTCATTATTGTTATTCAGAATTACTCAGGCATCCTAATAATGAAATAAGACAAGAAAAGAAATAGACACTAATATCAGAAAGGAGAAACAAGCAAAGAAACACAAGCTAGTAGAGTTAATAAGAGGTTCCATAATTCTATACTGAGTGAATAGGTAATATTGATCATTTCCCTGTGGAGACAGTTTGACTACATACAGCCAAAATTTCTAATTACAAATCACTATATGATATAAAACACCAAAGAATAAACTTAATGAGATATAGGTAGGCATAACATGAAAACATTGTTAACATTTACTACAGGTGATAAAAGAAAACAAATAGCTAAAGAGAAAATCTATGTTCTTGAGTAGAACTATACTATTCTATTCTTATATTCTATAAGTGGATTCTTTTCAAATTAATTTATTCACTTAATACAATTTCAATTAAAAATTTAACGGGAGTCTTTGAAATGACTAACCCAAGAAGAATAGCTAAGAACCAAATTAGAAAAATATTAGTAAAGAAGGAGGCTTACTTTAACCCTCATGGAGGATACAAGGAAAAATATGTGTGTGTGTGTGTGTGTGTGTGTGTGTGTGTGTGTGTGTGTGTGTGTTGGTCTTAGCAAGAACAGTTCTGGTGGAATTGTAGAGAAACAAATGAAAAGGAAAGAGTAAAAGAAAAAAATATATATATGCAACCTATAAAATCAACCTATTCAACAATCTCCCTCCCCAAATTTCTCTCAACACTCTCCCTCCCCAAATTTCTCTCGTAGAACCAATCAAAGCACAAGGCAGATGGATTTTAAACTGTGCAATATTTCTTTCCATTTCCAGGACTACCACCCTAAGGCAGGCTCTTCTAGCTGGCATTGCTGTGACCTTGCTGCAGATCTCTGTGATTCTGGCCTCTTCTCGGTGCTCATGCCCACACCAGCAGTCACTCCTCTAACCATGTTTCTAGGTATCTAATTCCCTGTGCAGAGGCTCTCTGGTCAGGCCAGCCCTTCAATCACGTGCTTCAAAACCTTTCAGGATGTTGTGCACAGTGGCGCTCACCTGTCATTCCAGCAACTCAGGAGGCCAGGGCAAGAGGATCACAAGTTCAAGGCTAGCCTGGCCAATTTAAGGAGATTCTACTACAAAAAGGAAATAAAACATTTTTTAAAGGGGCTTGGGATGTATTTGGGTGGTAGAGCACCCCTGGGTTCAATCTCTAGTACTGCAAAACAACAACAATAACACAAATTTTAAGGACACTTAATTATCTCCTACTAAATATAGTCGAATCTTTGTAGTCTGGAATTTTTCAAAGGTCCTATACTTTTTACCCCTTACCTGTCTTAGCTCTCTCTCTCATTAACTCCCTTCTTGGCAGTTAAAAGAACTTTGGTCTCCTTAGCAAGAACAGTTCTAGTGGGATTGTAGAGGAAAAAAGAAAGTAAGGTATACATACACTATTTTTCTTTTTTTAAGAAACTTGACATGAAGAAAAGGTGAAAAATGGAATGACGACTCTGGAGTAAAGAGTTGAACGAGCGGCCGCACTTGGGCCGTCCCCGGCGCGCCGCCTCCTCTGCTGCTGCCCCGCCTCTGCTTGCCGCTCGCCGGGCGGGTGCCCCTCGCAGGAGTCCTCCGCGCGGCGGGCACCGATGCCCAGGCTGCACGACCACTTCTGGAGCTGCCCCTGCGCCGGCGCCGCGAGGCGCCCGAGCCCCCCACCACCCCTCCGCCCGAGAGCCCGCGCCGCGAAGCCGGCCGCCGAGCCTGGAGACGTGATCGCCGCCGCGGCGCAGACCCCTCGCCAAGGGGCCCGCGGGCCGGGGCGAGCGGCCACTCCAGCAGCTGGCACCATGACCTGGTGCAGAGGAGCCTCGTGCTCTTCTCGGTCGGGGTCGTGCTGGCCCTGGTGCTCAACCTGCTGCAGATCCAGAGGAATGTCACGCTCTTCCCCGACGAAGTGATCGCCACCATCTTCTCCTGTGCCTGGTGGGTGCCCCCGTGTGGCGGGACGGCGGCGGCGGTTGTTGGCTTGCTCTACCCATGTATGGACAGTCACCTCCGAGAGCCCCACAAGTTCAAGAGAGAGTGGGCGAGCGTCATGCGCTGCATCGCGGTCTTCGTTGGCATCAACCATGCCAGTGCTAAGTTGGATTTTGCCAACAATGTCCAGCTGTCCCTGATCTTGGCAGTTCTGTCCCTGGGCCTCTGGTGGACATTTGACCGTTCCAGAAGTGGCCTGGGACTTGGGATCACTATAGCCTTCCTAGAGACTCTGATCACTCAGTTTCTCGTATATAACGGTGTCTACAAGTACACATCCCCAGATTTTCTCTATAGTTGCTCGTGGCTCCCGTGTATATTTTTCTCAGGAGGCGTCACCGTGGGAAACATAGGATGACAGTTGGCCATGGGTGTTCCTGAAAAGCCACATAGTGATTGAGCTCAAACCCACTGATTCTGAAGAACAAGCAAGATTTGGAAAGAAAACTGTTTTAGTGGGTTGTGATGAAGATTTTTTTCCTAAATACTCTGTTTAGATTGGGCTGAGGACAAATGACTCCTGGAAGACATGTTCACCTAGTCTAGCATAGCAAAGTGGAGCCAGTAACTGCTTACCTTGAAGTCTTACCTTGACCCACCACACCCACACCTGTCTGCTCTGGAGCATCCGTGGCAGGCTGTGGGGGGGAGTCCAGGCAGGGGCATTGTCCCAAGTATTAGATGTCATTCATGTTTTGAAAACAAGTTGCCATATTTCAAAGCCTTGAACTACAACTCGATTACCAACTGTCAGTTTTGTATCTGTGCCCAAAGGAAACAGGTTGATGGTGCTTGACAGATGAAGTATGGTGTAATAGGAATATTTACCAAAAGATTTTTAAAATAGGGTTGTGTTAAAAAAAAAAAAAAAAAAAAAAAAGACAGCGAGTGTAGGGAGGTGGCGGACGAGTGGCTGGAGCTGGTGGCACCCGGCCTGGCTTGCATTCAGTGCTGCAGTGGCCCACCAAGCGGTCACGCACCTCAGCCTGTCACCAGAGAGCGGACTGACTGCTCTTTTCATTCCGCCGGCAGAATCCTGTGTAGACAATCTTCCCGAGAGCAAACGGCAGTGAGAGGTCCTGATTCCACACTGTGACATGGGAGGTGTCACCTCAGTTCACCAAGTTTTATCCAAAACCCAGAATCCTCTAAGAGTGAATACCTGTCTGCCGGTATTTCAATCTTAACCAAAATTGTTTGTGTCTTTGTTACTCCAGAGTAGCGAGAATTGTTTTTCCGCAGCCCTATGGAACTTGCAATCTGTGATTGCCTTGTAGGAAAGCGCGTCACCACACTGCACGCATGGTGTTCTGGATGCTGGGAGACTGCTGGGAGCACAGTGTATTCATGTAATGGCATAGACCATATCAGACCTGATTTGCAAGTATTGGGTCTCAAACTTCAAGTGCAATGTATATGAAAACCAATCTGAGCCTTGTATCCTCTTAATTTTTTTTTTTTTTTTTTTTTTAACGTGGGGTGTTTGAGAGAAGGGGTCTCCATTCATTTCAGTGCGTGCCTTGGCCGAGCTCAGCAGTGCTTCCCGGCCTGAAGTCTTTTCACCTAGATCCTCTGTTGAGCCCTCTTCCTCTGACATACTCCAGTTTTGTGGGTTTAGTAATTTTTACTTACAAATTTACCTTTTTGTATTTTGCAACCTAAATGTTTGGTTTGCTTGAGTTCTGTAGTAGTGAGTGGCTGCAAGACCCTTTAGCAGAGAAGCCACAGCGGGAGGTGTGCGGACTCATGGCACAGGACAAGCATGCTGGGTTTCATTTATGTGCTGATCCTCATGGGCACCTTCTGTTTGTTTTGTTTTGAGGAAAATGTCTTGGAGTAAATTCTAGGGTTTTTTTTTTTTTTTTTTTTTTTTTTTTTTTTTTTTTACCGGGGATTGAACTCAGAGGCACTGGACTACTGGGCCACATCCCCAGCCCTTTTTTGTAATTTATTAGAGACAGGGTCTCACTGAGTTGCTAAGTGCCTTGCCATTGCTGAGGCTGGCTTTGAACTCTCGATCCTCCTGCCTCAGCCTCCCAGGTGCTGGGATTACAGGCATGCGCCACTGTGCCCGGCTCTAAATTCTACGTTTCTAAAGCTAATTTGTTTTAGAGGAATTTTGTTTAAAAGAAAATGGACCATTCTGAACTTTGGAATGATCCTTATACATTTTATGATGATAAAATCAGATGATTAGTTATATGAAAACATTTTTCAATAAAGATGTCAGCATTTTATGCAAACCAGAGTTACAAGATGAAAGCAGTAAGTGAATCTTTAAAATATACTTGATCATGCACAAACAATAAGTATTTTTTCTCTTCAACTGGAAATAACTCTCTTAGAAATGATGTAGCCAAAACATGTGAATCTGAAGAATTTTTTTGCCAATAGTTTATAGCAGATATATTGAACCAAAGTGATTTGAGTTTGTAAAAATGTAAAATAGTATGAACACAACTTGCACTATGCCATATTTAAACATCTAGTGAGATTCACATTCATACTGTTTTAAACATTGTGTTCCTTTTGCATTCATTTTTTACTTTTATTAAAGGTTCAAAACCAAAAAAAAAAAAAAAAAGAGTTGAATGAGATTTTGTCTTATTTTGCTTTGGAATAGAAGACTGGAAGATGTTTACTACACACATTAGTCAGCTACTGCTCTATAACAAACTACCCCAAAACTTAGTGACCTGATTCAAAAGGTGTTTATTTAGTTCACTTGTTCAGGGCTTCTGTGTGGTTTTGTTGATCTGAACCATGCTCAGCAGACCTTGGCTGGGCTAACTCAGCCCTCAGCAGGTGCATAGGTTGGGGACTGGTGATCTAGGATGGTGTCAGCTGGGACAACTCACCTCTGCTCCATCCTTCAGTAGGAAAGCTTGGACCTGTTCACATGATGGTGGCATGTTTTAAGGACAACACAGAAGCACACAGGACTTTTAGAGGCCTGGACTGAAACCAGCACACTGTCAGTTCACCTGCATTTTATTGACAGAGCTAGTTAAGGCACAACCCAGATGGAATGGATGAAAACACCAACACCACCTCTTGATGGCAAAAATTATGACGTCGGGCTGGGGTTGTGGCTCAGCGGTACAGCGCTCGCCTAGCACGTGCGTGGCCCGGGTTCAATCCTCAGCACCACATACAAATAAACCCATTGTGTACAGCTAAAGCAAATAAATAAATATTTAAAAAAAATTATGACGTCACATTGCAAAGGACAGAGCAGAAGGAAGAGTGAAGAACTGGGACCCTTTTTATAATCAATAGTCACGGGTTTATGCCTTTTTATCCTACCCAGCAGGGCAGGCAGGGAGGGAACCCATAAGAGAGTCCTTCTCTTGGTCAGTCAACCTGGTTGATCCTGCTGCATGATCTGCAAGGATTCCCCTTCTTCAGCGGTCTCAATGGCCACACCAAGAGCTTAGTTACAGAGTCTTTACTTTCTAGGAACCAAGACTCAAACATGGTATGAATTTTTCACATTGCATTAAATAATTCAATGTCTTATCATATCAGTTCCATAACTTCATAAGTTTGCAAAATTAGTTTACTTAAAACAAATTTTTTTTAACCTGTCAATTTGAAGAATTTCAAGCATATGCTACTTGCTCCCCACTAAAGAATATTAACATGGTTGATCTGAGCATGTCTAGTATAATAGAGATACTGACTTTGGTACACTCAATTAGACAACACTTCCATTGCTTCAAAAAATCCCACAACTTATACTTTCATTTTTAGCCAGTCTGACTTTTTTTCTTCTCCCCAACCTCTCTTACCTCTGGCAGCCATTAATTTGTTCTCCATTATTATTATACCTTTGTCATTTACAGAATGTTATATAAATGGAATCCATATAATGTATATCTTTTGGGGATTGTCTTTTTTCACTCAGGAAGACTTCACCCTGCAGATTCATCTAGATTGTTGCATGTATCCATAATTTGTCCCTTTTTATTGCTGAGTAATATTCCATGGATGTATCCATTTGTTTACCCATTCAGCCTTTGAAGGTTGTCTGCTTTGTTTCCAGTTTTTAGCTGTTATGAACAAAACTGCTACAAAACTACTTGCAAACAGGTTTTCTTGCATACATTTTCATTTCTCTGGGATAAATATCCAGGAGTGCAATTGCTGGGTCATATGGTAAGAACAGGTTTTTCAAGAAATTGCCAAAGTGTTTTCCAGAATGTCTGTGCCATTTTGTATTTCCTCCGGCAATGTAAAAGTGATCCAGTTTCTCTGCTCCTTACCAGCATTTGTTGGCACTACCATTATTTTTTTACAGTAGTGATATCTTATTGCAGTTTTAATTTGCTTTTCTCTAATGGCTATTGATAGAGAACACCTTTTCATGTTATTTTCTTATGCTTGTTTTATATATAAAGTCCAGATTTAAAATTATATTTAGAAGCAATGGAAGGAGAAAGTGCCACATTATCTTTTATGATGGGCCAAACTAGAGAAGTGGTTTAAGAGAGCAAATTCTGCTCTCACGTGGCCAACATCCCTGTGAGACTGGCAATCATGTTTGACTTTGCAAACTTAGACTACCTTTCCTTCTCAGTTTTCCAATCCTTTTTTTTTTTTGGTACCGGGGATTGAACTCAGGGGCACTTGACCACTGGGCCACATCACCAGACCTTTTTTGTATTTTATTTAGAGACAGGGTCTCACTGAATTGCTAAGTGCCTCGCCATTGCTGAGGCTGGCTTTGAACTCGCGATCCTCCTGTCTCAGCCTCCCAAAGTGCTGGGATTACAGGCGTGCGCCACCGCGTCCGGCTTCCAATCCTTAAAATGGGGTTAACACCTATCTTGTTTTGAAGCCTTAATGAGCTAATCCATGCAAAGCACTTCAAAGAATACATTTAATAATTTTTAGTTATCATACAGAATTCATGTGCATTTCATAAAATTGATAGTATAATTTTACAAAAAATTGCTTCTTTTCCTTCTGATATTTAATGTTAGAGAAAATAATACTGATATCAACGTGGTTTTGCCTTTTTAGTTTGGGCATGTCTATATGGTTTATGGGGATTTTTCTTGCCCTCATGCTTCCTGTCTGTCATTAGCCTATATACAGGGGAGTGTCTCTTAATGCTTGATAAATATTTGATAAATTCTTTCTACAACTCACAGGATCGTGAACAGATCTGATTGAGATTCCCTGAATTTCTGAGAATGTGCAGGACTTACTTTCTTTGCCTAATGTTAAGCTCCTTTAATCATTTTTCAGGAAATGAGAAAAGAGATGAGCAGACAAAGAGGATTTGAAACCAGATTATTCTACTCAAAGATATAAGCAAGGTTTACTTGTATAAGATATATTTAGGGGCTGGGCTTGTGGCTCAGCGGTAGAGTGCTAGCCTAGCACGTGCATAGCCCTGGGTTCGATCCTCAACACCACATAAAAATAAATAAATAAAATAAAGGTATTGTGTCCAACTACAACTAAAAAATAAAATTTTAAAAAAGACAAATTTAGCCAGGCGTGGTGGCGCACACCTGTAATCCCAGCACTTGGGAGGCTGAGACAGGAGGATCACGAGTTCAAAGCCAGCCTCAGCAACGGTGAGGCACTTAGCAACTCAGTGAGATCCTGTCTTTAAAATAAAATACAAAAAAGGGCTGGGGATGTGGCCCAGTGGTCAAATGGCCCTGAGTTCAATCCCCAATCTCTGGTACCACAAAAAAAAAAAAAAAAAAAAAAAGACATATTTAATCTTCTAAGGTTCACAGTAAATTAATATCGTATGTAATACTTTATATTTTTTTCTCTATTAGAAGTTGTTGTATATATGACAGTAGCATGCATTACAATTCATAATACACATATAGAGCACCTTTTTACATAACACTGTTTGTATACAAAGTATATTCATACTATTCATGTCTTCAATCATGCATTTAGGATAATGATATCTATCTTATGCTACCACCTTTTTTTTTTTCTTTTCCTCTTCATACTCCCTTGTTCCTTTCCTTCCCCTTCCTCCCCATTGATCTTTCTCTAATTCTCCTTGTTCCCTGACCCAACCCCACTGTGAATCAGCCTCCTCATATCAGAGAAAACATTTGGCATTTGGATTTTTGAGATTTTTAAAAGTGTAAAATATGTCCTTCAAGCTAGGAGTGGTGGCGCACATCTGTAATCCCAGCACTTAGGAGGCTGAGGCAGGAGGATCGCAAATTCAAAGCCAGCCTCAGCAATGGCGAGGCACTTAGCAACTCGGTGAAACCCTGTCTCTAAATAAAATACAAAAAAGGGCTGGGGATGTGCCCCAGTGGTCGAGAGCCCCTGAGTTCAATCCCTAGTACCAATATATATATATATATATATATATATATATATATACATATATACATATACATATACATATATATATATGTATGTATATATATATGTGTGTGTGTGTATCCTTCAAGAATAAATATGCAAAAAGTTATTTTGTGACAAGAAAAAGATAATAAAATCATTAGTAGCATTAATCATTTTATAGCACTTTCCAGTCATTGTGTAAGCCTTAAATGGTATCTACAATTTATGTGAGAAGTATCTATTTTTTTATATTTATTTATTTGCTTTAGTTGTACACAATGCAATGCATTGATGTTTATGTGGTGCTGAGGATCGAACCCGGGCCGTGCACGTGCTAGGCGAGCGCTCTACTGCTGAGCCACAATCCCAGCCCAGAAGTATCTATTTTTTAATATTCATTTTACAACAAATACAATGTAGAATTCTAAAATGAGCTTCATTAAATACTCAAAGCTATCTCTGTAGGAAATAAATATTTGATTGGATGGCTATACTATAGAATTCGTAAATAAATTATATATATATGTCTAAAGTAAAATATTATGTGTTTGTTCAAATGAATTGGAGAGATATTTGTGTACTGATATATAAAGTAGTAGTAGAAATAGAATTATATGATGAATAGATTATACATGTGTGTGTATTATTCATGTATCCTTATGAAAAGACATTTTTTTTTTTGCAGGAAAATCTAAACAAGAATGGAATTAGATGATAGGTAGTAGGGTCGGGATTTATTTTATGTCCTACATTGTTTGAAAAACTTAACATTATACATCACAAAAAATTATTTTGAAATGTTTCACTACATTAGTACAAGAGATGTAAGATGTTTGTAGAGAAAATTTTATTATTCCTGTTAAATAAAATGAAAAATATTCAGATGGGGTGTTAGAATCTATCTGAATCTAAAAATAAGTGATGGTGTCAAATGTTGTGTTTACTTAAAAATTCCAGGGAAAGTTAAGAAAACAGTTCAAAATCCTGGCAAGAAATGTGAGCAATCGATAAGAGATCATAGGACCAGAAACATGCTTGAGCCAATGAGTTCATTTGGTAGCAAATCTGGAATGCCCTTGAAACAAAAGTGAACCTTGGCATGGCCAAGTTGGGGAGGTGATGTGACTCATGGCTATGGTGGGATGTGTTGGGGTTGGTTGTGAAGAGAGAAGTCCAAAGTAAATATGTAGGAGTACAAAGGTAAGGAGCTAACAAACACTAACCTTCTCTGACTGCTGGGGGTATCATCCTTCTCTGGGGATTAGAGTTTAGGAATTTTCATGTCCATGAAAGTTATAATCTAGGTAAGGTTCTTATTTTAAAGACTGAATAATTTGAGTAAACTGCTGGCGACTGTGGTAAATAGATGCCTGGGTGTTGAGCATTAATGTGGCAATGCCAGCTTCAGGGAGCCTTCCTACACTGGA
This sequence comes from Tamias sibiricus, assembly GCA_025594165.1. Lineage (NCBI taxonomy): Eukaryota > Metazoa > Chordata > Mammalia > Rodentia > Sciuridae > Tamias > Tamias sibiricus. Next base: position 39,248,431 of record CM046669.1, read on the forward strand.
AGGAAATGTGAGGAATAACAAATATGCTTGTTTAGTGGATCAACAGCTTGCTGAGCTGCAACGTGGTGCATCCACCCCCTCTCCACCATATATATTTTTTTCTTTCCCAAAGCACACTGTATTGCTAGGAAAATTTGTTAGCTATGTGTTTCTTTGGTTCCCTCATGAATCCAAACAGCTCAGTCCTAATGTCTTGGATGTGATTTCTGTCTCAAAATGTCACCAAAGGGAATGGGATTATTAATTGTATGAGAGGTGGGCTGGCAATGGCAGAGTATATTCGTTTGCTAGGGCTAATCCTAACCCTCAGCGGGATGGTATTAAAAGGTGCCTCCCAAGGGGCCACATGGTGAAAACTTAGTCTTCAGTGTGGGAATGTTAGGAAGGGATGGAGCTAAGCAGTAGGCTCTTAGATCACTGGGGATGCTGCCTTTAGGATGGAGTTCTTGTGGGGCCTTGAATTAGTTCTCATGAGAGGTCTGTTAGAAAAGAGCAAACCCATCTCCCTCTCTCTTGTATTCCTATTTTGTGATGTGATTTCTCCCTCTTACATGTGCTCCTACCACTGTGATGCCATCTGTCATCAGGTCCTTATCAGAGCTCAGCCAGCACTGGCACCGTGCCCTCTAATCTCCAGAACTGTGAGCCAAATGAAACTCCCTTTTTATTTTTTTACTTTATATTTGGGTACCAGGGGATTGAACACTGGGGTGCTTAGTTACTGAGCCACATTCCCAGACCTTTTTTATTTTTTATTTTGAGACAGGGTCTTGTTAAGTTGCTTAGGGCCTCACTAAGTCATTGAGGATGGCTTTGAACTTGAAATTTTCCTGCCTTGGCCTCCCGAGTTGCTGGGATTACAAGTGTGTGCCACTATGCCCGGCTTGAGCCCCACCTTTAAAATAAAGTTATTCAACCTCAAAACTGGACTACTACAAGTGGATTAAGTAATAAGGATAGCAAACTCATAAATATCAGTGCCCTTATGAAAGAAACCTGAGAGAGCCCTCCTTTTGCCATGTGAAGGCACAGCAAGAAGATGCCATCTATGGGCTGGGGTTGTGGCTCAGAGGTAGAGCACTTGCCTAGCATGTGCACGGCCCAGGTTCGATACTCAGCACCACATAAAAATGAGTAAAAATCAAAGCATTGTGTACAACTAAAAATAAATAAATATTTTTTTTTTAAAAAAATATGCCATTTATAAATTAGGAAGTGAGTTATCAGACCTGAATCTGCCAGCACCTTTACCTGGGACTTTCCAGCCACTAGAAGGATGAGAAATAAATTCTGTTGATTATAAGCCATCTAGTCAGTGGTATTTTGTATTGCAGTCCCAAAGGACTCCAACAGTTAATTACCTCTTTAATAACCCCATCTCCAAACAGAGTCACATTCTGAAGTATTAGGGATTAGTACTTCAACATAAGAATTTGGGGGTGGGGGACACAATTTAGTACCTTACATTGGAGTCTTAGCACTAGGGGCTTCCTGAATACCCAAGAGATACAATTGCTATGGGCGTCGATAAGATTGTGGTAGCCTAGTTACTAGTAGTCTAGTAATATTTATGGACCTATAACTAGTCAATTTACTACTAGTAAACTAGTACAACTACTAGCCTAGTTACTAGTAGTCCAGAATATTTATGGACTTATAACTAGTCAATTTCACCTCAGTTATAGTTATGACTATAACTAGTCAATTTTCACTTCAGCAATCATACACCTATTTAATATTATACCTATTATTACATACACCCATATCATTGTTATATCAATGTCACCAAATATTTACTGAATGAATGAATAACTCTCTGTCTTATAAAGACTCATCCTTCCTTGTAAGAAGGATTTGACAGTTGAGAGGGAAGCCAACCAAACTCTCAGGTTACTCTGTGGATTGCCTACTATTGAATGAGTTGTGGACAGTCTCCAGTGAATGCTCAAGCATTATAAATAATTCAAATTAAGCAACCCTTGTCAAAATAAATTAATAGAGTGCTCTTTATGACACAGTTACTTCAGTTTCCTCAAATCTGTTGACTCATTCACCAGCTTGAAAAATTCAACACTAAGGCCAGAGGCTGCCACCATGAGTTTAAGATTCTCTCCTAGGGATGGAGGGAGAAATACTGGGAATTGTCTCCTTCAAACTGAGCTTCTGTGGAAAATGGCAGATTGGCAGGGATGGGGACAGGAAACTTTTGTTTCAAGTCCAGTCCAGACTACAGCCAAGCAAGCCTCCTGGTTAGTTACTGAGCCTACTCCACACAAATTTATGGGGACATGAGACCTTGAGTGAAATGCCAGTCTCACCCCTGAGGACTCTAGCAGAATTTTGTTGACTGTAGCCCTTAAAGACAAGGCTTTGTTCTGGGAACAGTTTTTTCCTTGGCTAATATTTTGTCATAGTCACAGCAGCCATGAGACCAATGTCAGGAATACCTCTAAATCAACACAATACTTATCAGGGATGGGCAAAGTTTGAGTCAGAGCCAGGAAAAGACATGAGGAATGCAATTCTGTAATATCTAAGTGTCAAGGATGGGGTGATTCTTTTTTTTTTTTATTGTGGTAAAAATGCATAATGTAAAATTACCATTTAACCATTTTTAAGAGTATAGGTCTGTGGCATTAAGTGAATTCATGTTGTTGTGTGATTATCTGAAGAAGCTTTTCATCTTCAGGCTGGGGATATAGCTCAGTTGGTAGAGTGCTTGCCCTGCATGAACACAGCCCTGGGTTCAACCCCCAGCACCACAAAACCAAACAAAATTTTTTCATCTTCCTCAACTGAAACTCTGTACCCATCAAACATTAATTCCCCATCTCCCCAGTCCCACATATCCAGGCAACCACTTGTTCTACTGTGTCTCTATGGATTTGACTCACCTGGGTAACTCAGGTAGGTGGAATTGTATAATACCTGTCCCTTGGAGACTGGCTTACTTCACTCAGCCTATTGTCTTCAATGTTCATCCTTGTTGTAGCATGTGTCAGAATTTCCATCCTTTCTAAGACTGGACAATATTCCATTGTATGTGTATTCCACATTTTGTTTATCTACTCATTCATCACTGGACACTTGGATAGCTTCCACCTCTGGGCTATTGGGAATAGTGCTGCTGTGAACATGGATATAAATGTATGTTCAAGTCCCTGCTTTTAATTTTTTTTTTTTTTTTGGTACCAGGGATTGAACTCAGGGGCACTTGACCACTGGGCCACATCCCCAGCCCTTTTTTGTATTTTATTAGAGACAGGGTCTCACTGAGTTACTAAGTGCCTCGCCATTGCTGAGGCTGGCTTTGAAACTCACGATCCTCCTGCCTCAGCCTCCCAAGTACTGGGATTACAGGCCTGCACCACCGCGCCCGGCTTTAATTTTTTAAAAGGAGGGTGGGTATGCCAAGAAGTGAGGTTGCTTGTTGAATTGTTTCTTTCTTTCTTTCTTTCTTTCTTTTTTTTTTTTTTTTTTTTTTTTTTTTTTTTTTTTAAGTTTCAAAGAGATTTATTTAAAAACAACAAAAAAAGCTTTGGTATTTCAAAACCAAACAATCACCAATTGCTAGAAAGTTAAACACCTCCCCCAAAGCCCCAAAGTACAAAACCACAGGTCCCCCAGGCTCCTGATAGGGAGACGGTGTGCAAACCCGAGGAGGACACGGTGGCACCCAGGCTCTCCAGCGGGCGGGGCAGCCGCCAGGGGCCCAGCCCCAACCCCGGGACTGCGGGGCCTCCCAAGGAAGGCCACCACTCACCATCTCCCACGGAGGCAAAGCCACCCAGCACATCTCAACAAAAATAAATTAGAAGTACATTCAAGAGAGAACACATTAAATTAGGAAACAACACAATTTTTCCTAAACAAGAGTCTTTTCAAAAGAGGGTCTATTTCCTGGGACAGAAAAGGGGGTGTGGAAGGAGTGAGTTCGAGTTCAAGTACGCTCCGCACAGGTTCACTTTATTGAGTGGAAGGCTTACAGGTCCACCGGCGCCCCTCCCCACGGGACCCTCGTTCCTTCCAATGCAAGCTGGCGTCCACAAGCGCTTCTGCGTCACTGTCCCCCACAAGGCACAAAGGGTAGGTGCTTCCAAAGGATCCCTTGTCTGTAGCAGCAGATGGTGTCTTGTGCAACGGTGGCAGAAAGCAGGGCTCGCGGTTCCTCAGACACTGGGGTCTTCCTTGCTCCTGAAGAGGGGCTTGGCCCCCGGCCCGCAGTACTCCTTGTAGATGAGCTTGAAGAGGAAGAGGTGGAAGAAGGTGATGAGCGAGGCCACCCTGAACCAGAAGAGGAAGGGCAGCCCTGGGTCCTGCTGGGCCATGTGCTCGTCGTGGGCCAGGATGGCCTTGAGGTACAGCGTGTGCCGCAGGTCCTGCAGGTGCGTGAGGTCGGTGGAGATGTACAGCAGCGGCGAGATGGGCTGCGTCACCATGACTGAGAAGGTGTGGCCCCCGCGGGCCGCGGTCAGCTCCACGGGGTCGTCCAGGCAGCCCGCCTCGCAGGCTTGACGGGCTGGCCACGGGACTCCACGGACACGTGCATGTAGGGCCTGCCCTCCGCGTCTGCCAGCACGGCCAGGTCGATGTGGTCCTTCTTGTAGCGGATGCCGTGCAGCGCGTAGCTGTTGTGCAGCACGTCGGGGTCGACCTGGAACTGCAGGTGGTTCTCTGTGAACTGCAGCCCCCGCACCCCCGAAGCTGAGCACCATGCCCTGCAGGATGCCTGGAGTGCCCACCTTCACCAGCCCCTTGCAGCCGTGCTTCTGCAGGGTGAGCCTCCACAGGTCGCAGATCTGCAGGATCTGCTGCACCGAGGACAGCCGGGCCGGCCACAGGTTCTCGGCGTGCATGGTGGCGTGGCCGCTGAAGCAATGGTCTTCATAGTTGAGCGTGGCCTCCATCTGCTCTCGTTCCCGGTGGCTCAGGGAGGGGCTGAGCAGAAAGGCAGGCGAGCAGGAGAGCACGTAGTAGAGCGTCAGGTGCATGGTCAGGCCTGATGGCGTGTGAGCGTCGGTGATCTACTTCATCTCCACCCCTGGGCTGAACATCTGCGCCCAGACGCGCTGGTGGTCATGGAGCAGCTCAACCGCGGGCATCTCCAAGAGCTCCAGCATCTCCTTCCGGGCCAAGTCCTGGAGTGCCTTCAACTCCTTAGCTGCTTTGCTTTTGAGCACCTGGGGGTTGATGGGGCCTGAGACATACACCACCCAGAGGACCATCTCATCCAGCTGCGTCTTAGGAGCCACGTGGAGTCGGTTCACTAGCTTTTTGGCAGCCACCACCACTAGGTGCACCCGCCCAGAGGGCACTGGTGTGGATAGGCCGGAGTAGAGGGAGGAACTGATGATCTCCGACCTTCTCCAGGGTGCTGGTGAAGGCTTTAGGGACTGGGCCCGCAGTGGGCCCCACAGTCTGCAGCGCGGCCAAGCGCTCCGTTGGGTTGTTGAGTTGGATGCGCTGCAGAAAGACGTGGGGTCGCCCCCGGTGCGCCAGAAAGTCCTCCTGCAGCAGCACACAGTCACGGCCGGACCCCGCGGCAAGACCGGAGGCCGAGACGGGCCCGGGGCCGGCGGCTGCAGGGCCAGAGCCTGGGCTTCCGAGCTGCAGGCAGCGCACCCGGCGCAGCAGCCCTCCCCCCCCCGCCCCCTCCCTCCCCCGCTCCCCCGCAGCAGCAGCAGCAGCACAGCCTCTCCAGCTTCGGCCAGCAAGTTCAGCGGGCGCAGCTGCACCAAGGGCACGAAGTTCGGCGCCACGGCGGGCTCCCGCTTTCCAGGTGTCACCCACAGCCGGTTGGCAGTCACGTCCAGGGCTAGGAAGCCGTTGGCCACCAGGACCGGCACTCCGGGGCCCGCGGCACCGACTCGCCGCGCTCCCGCAGGCCGCGCCAGGAGCGGGTGGCCGCCTCCTGTAACAGGCAGAGGGCCCCGGAGCCCGCGAACCACAGGAGCAGCAGCAGGAGGCCGAGCAGGAGAGGAGGCGGCGGGCCCAGCTGCTCGACAGCAGTCCCGGCAGCCCCTTGAGCCGCTGCTGCAGCCACTACGGGCCTCCAGGCGCGGGCGATGGCGCGGGGCGGCCGCAGGGCCCGCCGCCCAGCCCACCGGCCCGACCGGCCCCGCCTCACTCCCCGGCCCGGACCGCAGCGCCAACCCCGACGCCAGCCGCAGCCGCCCGGGGAGCCGCCGCCGCCGCTTCCCTTGAGTTTTTTTTTTTTTTTTTTTATATTTATTTATTTACTTTAGTTGTACACAATGCAATGTATTTACGTTTACGTGGTGCTGAGGATCGAACCAGGGCCACGCACGTGCGAGGCGAGCGCTCTGCGGCTGAGCCACAACCCCAGCCCCCTTGAGTTGTTTCTTAAAGCCAATCCTCTCAGTCCATCCTCAAGCCACAAGGGAATCACAAGTACAAATAGACACAAGCAGTGCTAAAACTGAGGAAAGATTGGGAAAAGAAAACTGGGCAAACGAGTGTTGGAGAAAGGAATCTGAGAAGTAAGGATTCTATCTTCGGCCTTCTAAAATATTGTTTATCAAGAAGCATTTCTGCTTTCATATTAAATACTATCTGTTGACCCCATAGCTCCATATCTGTTCTATTTCACCATCTGTACTACTTTTTACATTGGAGGTTATTTTTACATGTATCTTAAGTTTCCTATTGAACTGTAAACTTCCTCAGGGCCATAACTCTGCTTCATACATCTTAGAAGCCCCAGTAGTACCTACTACAGTCTCAGGAGCATGCTTGTGGTCAATAAATATTTACTAAACAGATGGAACTAATATTTAACATTAGAGAAACAGATCTGCTTACTCATTTCCTTGAGTTCTTCAAAGAAAGCATCACACTCATGTCAACTTAGATGTTATTAATAGAAATTGAGTAACCAGAGGAAGTAATGATACCATTGTGGGGAAAATGAATAAAAATGTCTGAAATATACACTATTCTAGGCCTGCTATAAGTAGTCTCTATCCTAGATATTGGAGAAAATCTAGAAAGAACTTGGGGGAAAGGTTAGCAGAAAAATGAAGACTCTGGAAGCTGTCAGGTGATAAGCAGTTGAATGAATTAACTATTTAGCTTGGAGACAAGCAAACATAAGGGCAGAGGCATTATAAGAGTTTGCAAAGACTTAATTTTTTTTTTTTTTTTTTTTTTTTTTTTTTTGTAGAAGAGGAAGCAGATTTAGTTTCGCTTGAGAGGTAGGTTCAAGACCAATGGGTTTAAGAGCAAGGAGACAAGATTCAATATAAGAGAGAACTGTTAATCTTTTAAAGTTGAGCTTTTCAACAATGAAGTAGACTTTTGATAAGATAGTGAGTTCCTTGTCAATACAGTCAGTCAGAAATGCGGTAGAAAGGGAAATACATACTACATCCCATAGATTCTTGTTTTGACCATCAAAATTTTTTCTTTTGAAGTTCCTACTAGTTTCCTAGAAAGAAAAATAAATGTCCTGTTCAGTTTCAAGGATGCAATATCCTTTTTGTTTGTGTGTGTGTGTGTCTGAGGATATTAACTGTATGTCCTGGGGGGGGGGGGGGGAAGAACCTCTACTTATTGAGTTTGGTATCACCCTTCAG